>JAODXP020000132.1:0-5000 GCA_027497455.2 Sardinella longiceps
GTGTGAAAGGTTTTAGCTCTATTCTAACTACATGTTTACATTTCCTTTGGAAGCCTCTTCTCCTCCATTCCATGGCCGTCATGGAGACCGGTGTAATTAACTGGGTTTGATCCATTGTGTGTTAAAGGAGAAGTCTGACAGCATCCTCAAAGGTCACCTCAAAGGCCCGCATCCCACTTGTCTATTGTTTGTATGTATTTCCCTTATAGTTAAGCAAGCTTTTAAAACATAAAAATCCTTTTAAAAGACTCCATTTTAAAAGTTAACCTGTTTGGTTGGAGTACTATTTTCTAAACTTCGCTTATTGGCCGGTAGACTCTCTACCGATGTAAACACGCCCCAGAACACCGTTCCCAGACCATGGATACGGATGAACATTCGTATTATGGGTGGACTATGTCAGGCTATTTCCAGTAGCCAGTTATATAAAGTTAATGGCCACTCCATCAGCCAATCAGAGAAGAGAATCTCATTCTTAAGCGATAATGACTAATGTGTGTTATAACAGCTTTAAAGACTATGCAAAATGTTATAACAGCTTCAAAGATCCAGATCAATACATTAGACTTGTGACAATCAAGAGAGAACAAAGACACTGCCAATGATGAGAAATCATCTACAAGTCCTGCAGTCCTTTCTTATTATTAATGTGCTAGATAAGAAAAGTGTAGACAAGCCAAAGCACAACGGCTGATCACAGTTAGTCGTCAGCAGTCATGAGGAACTGAAGAAAAAATAAAACAGTGCTTTGTGTTCAATGTCCATATTACACAGAGAGCAACTAAAGACACAACAAGAGAGGGACCAACACTGGCTAAGGAGAGAGAGAGAGAGAGAGAGAGAGAGAGAGAGAGAGAGAGAGAGAGAGAGAGAGAGAGAGAGAGAGAGAGAGAGATAAAGACAAACAAGAGACAACCATGAAAAGATGTGGTGAGATTACAGAGGAGAGATAGGGAAAGAGAGTGAGCAAGAGAGGCATGAAAGGAAAAGTGTGAGAGAGAAGAGGGGAAGAGAGACAAAAACAGCCATTTTCTGTGAGACATTATACAGCACTTGTGGATTTGTGCCCTGGGTGCCATATTGCCAGCATGTCTCTTCCTGAGGCATTCCCACAAAATGACTGTAATTGAAGTTTTTCTTCTTCTTCTTCTTCTTCTTCTTCTTCTTCTTCTTTTTCAACTAGCAGACAGGCCGGTCATGACAAAGGGTATCTTGAGCTATATAATTCTCTGGTCTTTCACTGGCGTGAAATCAATATACGATAGTCAAGATATAGCACACGCATAAAATAGCTATAATGTTGGATTTCTTTTTTTTAATGTGAATATGAGTTTTTGTGTGTGTGTGTGTGTGTGTGTGTGTGTGTGTGTGTGTGTGTGTGTGTGTGTGTGTGTGTGTGTGTGTGTTTTGTCTTTGAGAGAGGGCACTCTAAGTCCTCTGTTGAATTAGCCTTAATAGCCAACCTCAGATTCAATGAGGAGAGATCCAACCAAACCTTTATTCCAGCCTCACAATTAATTCCCTCCATGACTGGTCATTAAAGATAGCTATAATTTCCAGCTGTGTTTTTTTCCTCCTAAGAGGACGATGTCCAAACTATTCATATTATACAGTATTATTATACGGGTCTCGAGAATGTTGAGGGACGCTCCATTCACTTTCAATGGGACTCCTCAACGTTCGCAGGTCAGTTATTTTTGTATAATGACCGCTGGAAAACTATAATGACCGCTGTCAATGGCAACAGGTTTTTTGCCTGAGATTCACGTCTCCGTATCAATGTGCGCATAGAGATCAACAATGAAAGTGAAAGGACATCAGTTGCGTTCTATAGAATGTTTCAAGTTGAAGTTTCTTTGCGAACTATTTGTTTCTCCGCTGAAGCCACGAAACGTTAACAAATTAAATGTAAAAGACGTTTCTGTAAAATATTATATCGTCCTGTTGGCAAGGACCTGTATAATAAGCGGGATAATGTATTGTCCTCCGCTGCGCGTCGGTCTCCGGTTCTTCCTCTCGGGAGATATATTTCTATAATGACCGGTGGACAATACATTATCCCTTACGTATGTTATAGAAGTATGATAGTAAGGTATGCATTTAAAATATATATATATATATACAATTAAAAATCCACATCACATAAAGTTATTGTATTATTAATAGGTTGAAGAGTGAATTTTTAGTTTGATTCATCATACTCATATGTGCAGCACACACATCAATCTGTCTTCTACGAATACACTACGTTTAGCTCCACAAAGAATACAGCATATGTCAACATTGCCGATTAAAAGCCATTTGTCATCAGCTGTGGTCTGAGGAGGAAAAAAAGAGGAGCTAGGCTGGGCTTCATGAGAGACAGAGGACTGTGTCATAGCGTAATTATCAGCCAAGTCAGACGGCTGTGTGGAGAGGAGAGGAGAGGAGAGGAGAGGGAGGACTTTCATGCTGGGTCATTCATCACAGGAGAAACCTGGTGGGTCCTGCCTAATATCAGAGCTCTCTCTCTCTCTCTCTCTCTCTCTCTCTCTCTCTCTCTCTCTCTCTCTCTCTCTCTCACACACACACACACTCACACTCACACTCACACACACACACACACACACACACACACACACACAGTCACTCACTTCCAGACAATACTCTCTATCATTGTGATAGATTTGTAGATTTGTGTTCCATGTTAATACTGTCTCGAGAAGCCAGCAAACACTTTTTCACAAATGAAGAGCTCTTTTCCAAAACGCTATAAATCCATTTTGATTGTTTTGAGAAAAATGACATTTATTTACCCAGACCTACATATTTTGAAAGTATTTCATTTATCTAGTTAAAATTGACTGATAGCTCAGTCTGAACATTATCAGCAATAATAGACAAATCAAACTACAATGTTAATGATTATAAATCCAAAGTTTATTTTATTTCTTTTCAAAACGCTATATATCCATTCACTTTTTTAAGTTATGAAAGCATTCATTTGTTTTTGAAACAAGAGAACATACAAATAATATGAGGGACACTTGGTGTACAGTACAATAAAAATCACAGCTTGACAACAAGTCAAATAACAGTATCATTAATACATTCAATAGTTAGTGCTGAACATAAGTCATTCAATATTAGACAAACAAATTGCCTATTAGTGCATTCTGAAAGCAACATTCCACCATTTCTGAAAATATGCTCATTTTCTATCTTCCCTTGAGTTAATTAATTGAGCCATACCCTTCTCCTGTTCATCCAGTCCTTCTCTGAGTCTGGCAATACCACTTTCAAGCTCCAAATTAGCATGTATCATTGAAACGGATTGGACCAAAAGCATCTTGCCTGGTCTAATCTGATTCAATGATAAATGCTAGCTTGGAGCATGAAAGTGGTATCGCCAGACTCAGAGAAGGACTGGATGAACAGGAGAAAGGTATGGCTCAATTAATTAACTCAAGGGAGATGGAATATGAACATTATTTCCATGAATGGTGGTGTGTTGCTTTAAATTCAAATTATCAACAAAATACATTCAATAGTCGTACATTCAATAAATAATTCAAAGTAAGACTTATACAAGACTACAATCCTTAACACAGGATTTCTCAAGTGTCATCCAAAATAGCATGTGCTAAATGACATTAATAAAACATGGCAAGACTGATTCACATACATACTTTTCACCATAACACAGAACAGATTAAATAAAACGCTACATTACATTCACATGGCAAGACAAGCAATGCTGATACATACGTTTTACCATAACACAGAACTGGATCTGTGATTCTGATTTTGTATTTGGCACAATCAGAACATGCATCTGTGGCTGGGTGGCCAAACCCAAGATTGAATTCTTTGGAAAAAACAGAATAATAGAGGGAGTAACTTGTGTGTGCATGGTTTAAAGCCTCAAAGAGATCGTGCATCTTGCGCACATTAAGGTCACTAGGTAGGTACTTGCGGCCCGGTGCTCCTCTACGTCCGTAGTGGCTGGCTCTGCATGTGAAGGTCTGTATGTGATTGACAATGAGTTCCTTTTTACTGATGTTTTCAGGAGTGTTCCTCGCACCACCCCTTCGCTCTGGACGAGCCTCCGCAGTTTCAGCGTAGTATCGAGCCACCCGGGAGGCCCGGTCTTTGCTAATGCCTGGTGAAAAATACAAATAAATAAATTATTTGGTTGTAGGTCATTTAGCAACCTAATGTGAGACCAATAGAAATGCACACCATTACACACAAACATACTAGCACAATATACACAATGAACTAACACACTTTTTTTTAACAAAAATGTACAAAAAGTAATAAAGAAAGTAGCCTAGGTTTAGTAGTCATTTCGTAGTAGTAGAGTAAACATAATTTTGTCCACTTCCACAACAAGATACTTCATGCAATTGGCATTGTGCATGCAAAAGGCACCACAATGATGCATGGTAAGCCTTTTCACAATCCATTCCTATTCAAGGTAATAAGAACACACCAGGGCTGCATCTCCCAAAACAATTACGATGATCGCGAGTCCTATGATGGTCGTAACGTGTGCGATTTGCTAACGTTATACCTTAAGATCATCGTAGCACTAAGAGCATTGTAGATTGCTTTGGGAAACGCCACCCAGGTTTAAACGATTCTAAAATGAAAACTGAACTCACCCAACACTGAGAGGAATGTGGCCTTGCACACAGGCACCTTATGCGGATGGCCGTCACACAGGAGGTTGTATTTGACGGAGACGTTCCTGTCTTTTTGCCGGTCTTTGTCGTCAACCTTCTGACGCTGTCGTTTTACTTCTGTTATCGTCATAAGATGAAGCAGAGCCAGGTCCTGTTCAACCTTACCAGGTTTGTCATGAAATCTTCGAAAATTCATGACTATGTCATCGGGTGTCAATTTATCTGCATGGCAAAAACTTCTTTCTGCGGTATGTGTACATGCTACGGCGGGAATCCATCCGCCACCAGAGTAGCGAATTCTCTTAGTTTGCTCCCGTTCATGGTTCTCTTTGT
>JAODXP020000132.1:7500-17500 GCA_027497455.2 Sardinella longiceps
TCAGTACAATAGTGGGGGTGAAAGAGAGAGAGAGAGAGAGAGAGAGAGAGAGAGAGAGAGAGAGAGAGAGAGAGAGAGAGAGAGAGAGAGAGAGAAATCTTTAATTTTGTTTTTGAGATCCTTTCAGTGGATCTACATTTGACTTGCTTTTACTTGATTTATTTTAGCAGAATAAAATGAACATAAAACATAAAATATGACATTAACATATAAATTACTGAAATACACAACTGAAAACATTTTTTTTTTCCATATTCTCATATTTTTAATAGTTCAATCTTTTGGAACCAAATTCTTCAAATGCACTAAGAGCATGACACGTTCCTCTCTATGTGAATTATTAGGCTTCACCCTATTTGAAAAGTGTACCGTGAAAGGAAGGATTACCCAAATGCACATACAGTATGGTGGTGGATGTATGCTTGTGTGTGATGTCAGGGATTGGCATTTAGACGTATGCACTATTCCCTTAGTAGAACAAGAGTCAGTACAGTTAAAAGTGATCTACTCAATCTCTCCTTGAACCCCCCCAGCACCCCCCACCCCACACACACACGCACACACACACACACACACGCACACACACACACACACACACACCCTTCATCCCATACCTCCAATCTCACTATCTTTGCCAGCGCATGAAGCAGAACTATTTTGGTAAGTGTGTGGACTAACTGAGTCATCATCACTCTCATGATCAGAACTGGAGTGAGCCATATTCCGAACGAAAACGAAGCTCGGGTGGTAAACTACAGGAAGTGCAGACGAAACGTTAATTTAATCCAATTCAATTTTATTTGTAGAGTGCTCAAATACAGTGCATTGTCTCGCGGCGCTTTACAGACAGTACGGAAAGCATCCATGAGAAACAAGGGCAAGGAAAAACTCCCTTGGCTTTATAAATAATAATTAATAATTTCTCACAGATGCCGGGCAGAAAATCTACTGCTGATCCCCTCTCTTTACTGTTGGTCCGGTGGAAAGTTGGGCAGATGAGGGGCATCCCATCCCCAGAAGCTACTTCTAGGGAAGTTTTACCACCCAAGCCTCGTTCTAGTGCCTCATAGTGACGTAGGTGAAAAAGGTCAATAGAGAGCCATGGGGGAGATGTAGGCTACAGGGCCCTGTGACCTGTCTGTCTGTCTTCTCATGATGGCCTCAGATAAAGAGACCCAGTGTGGCTGTCTGGGTCAGTGCAATACTGACACACACATGATGATGGGGATGTATGGAAGAGACTGACTGGCTGAGAGGACTGTGTGTGTGGTGTGCGTGCGTGTGTGTGTGTGTGTGTGTGTGTGTGTGTGTGTGTGTGTGTGTGTGTGTGTGTGTGTGTGTGTGTATGTACAGTATGTGAATACATGTCATGGAGACACATACAAGTGTGTCCATGTGTGTGTGTGTGTGTGTGTGTGTGTGTGTGTGTGTGTGTGTGTGCGTGTGTGCGTGCATGCATACATATACACACATGCACATACACACACACACACACACACACACACACACACACACACACACACACACACACACACACAAGTCAAGTGCAAACATGGAGTGGAGACAGCAACAGCAAGCAAGACAGAGGAAGAGAGGCAGAAGAAAAGACAAGAGGAAAGGCTGCAAATGCTGAAGTGAGTGACTATGTGAGGAGGAGAAAAAAGAGGGGGAGGGAGGGAGGGGGGTTGAAAGGTTTGTCAGAAGAGAGGAGGGGAAAGATTAGCTCGACTGACAACTCCATTAGAGTTTTAACCTCGCCTCTGATCATCCTCTGAGCCTCTAACTCCAGCAGCGGGACCAAGGCAGGAGGACAGGCACACACACACACACACACACACACACACAGGCACCGAAACACACACACAGACACACACACACACACACACACACACACACACACACACAACACACACACACACACACACACACACACACACACACACACACACACACACGCACACACACACGCAAGCATTGACACACAGCTAACCTGTCAGGCTACCCACAGCAAGGCTGCCTGTGATCAAAGCCTAGCTCAAAATATTATGTCTGCTGCTCTCTTCAGAACACTCCACAGGGGAAATAGTGTGTGTGTGTGTGTGCGTGTGTGAGAGATAGAGAGAGAGAGAGAGAGAGAGAGAGAGAGAGAGAGGGGGAAGAGCATCTTCACGCTTGTGTGTGTGTGTGTGTGTGTGTGTGTGTGTGTGTGTGTGTGTGCGCATTTAGGCCTATATGAAGTATGAGGTATGGATAAAGCGAAAGTAGGAAAAGATGTGAAAAGACGACTTGCGGGAGACCTTTTTATCTAGACAGTATTAATATTAATATCTCCTATATTAATTATACTCAATATTAATATCTCCTATGCCAGAGATATTGGGTGATTTAAGACAAAAATAATGGTGTCTGTAAATATTCAATACACATCCATTATGTGGACACACACACACACACACACACACACACACACACACACACACACACACACACACTCACACACTCACACACACACACACACACACACAGTGTTGTAAGGTGAACATGTGCTTGTTGGTTCTCTGAGCTGCTTTTCTGAGAAATACGGGGGCTGCAATGAAGACACAGAGCTCACTATTCTCAGACTTGGCTGGAACCGCAACAGAGATACCAATATTTTATCAACATGTTGCAGTGCACGGTCAAGTAGAAATTGGTTAGGTAATTATTGTAATAGCATTTGGTGATCTTGGTAAGAACAGAGTCCATGATGCAGGCTTACTTGAAATGACAGTTTATAGATTTAGCTTTGAGGAATTAGTACAATTTGTATAGAAAGCAGTTTCCTCATATCTATGCTGGCAGATATAACCATATATGCTTATGAGGTTTTGATAGTAAGAAAACATACAGACAAACTCTCTCTCTCTCTCTCGTGTGTGTGTGTGTGTGTGTGTGTGTGTGTGTGTGTGTGTGTGTGTGTGTGTGTGTGTGTGTGTGTGTGTGTGTGTGTGTGCATGAGCATGTGTGTGTGTGTGTGTGTGTGTGTGTGTGTGTGTGTGTGTGTGTGTGTGTGTGTGTGTGTGTGTGTGTGCAGCCTTAGCTACTAAGTTCAGCATTATACGATGGAGCCTTGGATCAATACCTCAACAGCACACTAACAAAGAGAGAGAGAGAGAGAGAGAGAGAGAGAGAGAGAGAGAGAGAGAGAGAGAGAGAGAGTGTGTGTGTGTGTGCCCTAACACGGAGCCCTTGGTCAATACCATGCAACACAGCATGGTGCCACTCAACATTTACTCACTGAGAGAACGAGGAAAAGAGATGAGTGAACATAAGAGACTGAGAGAGTATAGAAACATAAGTGAGGTCTTTGATGGTTGTCATTGAAAGAAAAAAAAGACCTGGTTATTATTTCGCCGACATAAATACATGGCACCAAATCACACATAATGACTGAAACAGAGGCGTTTAAATACCACAAAGTGGCACAGGCATTCAATTTGTACCCAGTGTTTTGTTTTTTTTTCCTTTTTTCTGTCTCTGTGAAATTATTGTAGGCTCCATATGTGAACTGAAAAGCGTGACTGGTGTGGATGGGGAGCAAATGTAGCCCATGCCGAGAGAGTTACGGTACTTGGCCTGGCTCCCATCGTGAAAAAGAGCACGGGTGACTCAAAGGACTAGAGGGACAGATGCTCAAACACAAGATCTCTCTCTCTCTCACCCTCCCTCCTTCTCTCTCTCTCTCTCTCTCTCTCTCTCTCTCTCTCTCTCTCTCTCTCTCTCTCTCTCTCTTCTCTCTCTCTCTCTCTCTCTAAGAAGCCTGTCCAGGGACATCCTGAGGTAAAGCCTCAAAGCATGTTTAATGAAGTTCTCAAGAGAGTGCAGGCTTTGGTGGTTGGGTGGAAAGCACCCATATTTTGTCATGGCAATCCTGGATGCTATGGACTGAAATGCCATTATCTGCAGTTTTTATCTCTTTTTTATGCATAACTCACCTTCTGACCCTGACCAAATCACTTCAAAAACATCAGCATGGCTTGATCTGGTAGTAACCTAACATCATTATGTTACAGATGCAAACCACCGCAAATTAATAAAAATATTTTTTTTCACTTCATCGTGTAATTCTATTGCCTTTTGTCATCCAGCATGATAGATCATGTGGTAATAACAGTGACATGTTTGCAGAACATGCAATTCAACCAGTCACCAGAACTGTCTGTTTTAGAATATGAAATATAAGTTTCCTGGCCAAAGTTCACATGAGAGGGTGTCAGAAAACTATAGTGCACTATAACCTTACAGATATAGATCACATAATGGTCTGTTTTATAAATCATGGTTCTTTCTCACTATTGAAACTTACACATGTAAATTCATTAAAGTAAAAGTTTGATGTAACTCAAGCATAGCTCTGCCTGCACAACATAGCGTGTGGAATGAAAGAATACGGAACAACATAAACTGAACATGAATGCAATTACGAACGAGAACTTTACATGAGTCAATGTAACATTCTACATACAAAACCGAAAGTAAGATTGTATGTTCCATTGCCTCAACATAAACTGCTTGTCCACTTTTACATTCGCATTCGGTCTATTCTTTAATTCCACTCAGGCGCGCGGGAAGCTGTTTTGTGTAGGGGGGCTGGGGGCTGGGCCGTTAAATGTGACGTCACTTTTTTTTTTTTTTTTTTTTGAAATAGCCAACATCAGAAAAAGTTTGTTTGTCTCTGCTGTTGAATAACTATTGGCTGTTGTAGGGTGCGTATTCTAGTGCGACAGCGGGTAGATAGGCCTATACCCTAATGTGCCAAACATTTTTCCAGGAGATGAGTCGCACCGCAGTTCTTTTGCTGATTGCGCACACCACTAATGGCATACATACGCCCTACAATGCCTATATAGAATAGAAGTGATGAGTGATTGTTGTCTGTATTGTTTGTCTATATCTGTTCAACATCCATCGTCATTTAGAGACAAAATACGAAAAGACAAGTCAATCAAATACGTTCATGATTTTAATCAGTTAGAAATCCGAACAAAGTAGCCTACTTTTGTAAGGGTCTTTTAAAATAGGCTATAGCCTGCCAAACAGAATCTCCACCTGTTTTTTGTCTTCTCAGTAACCTAAGTTTTCCGTGTAACATAGATAGCCTAGGTTTACCTCACTCACGTCAGATCATGCGCTACGTAACTTTCGTAAGGCATTTCCGCGCAACGATCTGATGTTGAAGCCCATCAGAGAGATTTCAAGCCATTATTCTCTAACCGGACCAATCAGGGCCGCTGGCTGCTGTAGAGGATGTGACGTAGCGAAGAAGCAACTGTTTTGAATCCAACCAATCCAACAAACGTAACGAGCGTCATCGGTTGGTTTCGATGTGGTTGGCTGCAGTGTACGTCAATTAAATTGATGGACAAGCCGTTTGCCCAGTTAGATTCAAGGATTTCTGGCTCCTGAAATAATTCGTCTATCGCTGAATATCAGATGAACGCGCGTAGCGCTACATCTGACGTGAGTGAGGTAAAGCCTAGGTAGGGTATATCTGAGAGAACCTCAAATAAAGCGCAGTGACAGGGAGAATGTTATCGTTCAGTCGGAGACCCCTGCGCACGTCTTCTATGTCCACTGCTTCGCTCTCATTTCTCAACCCAACATAACGGTATTTCTCTCTCTTTTCTCTCGCTTGCTTTCACTCATTCCAAATTAGATTAGTTGTAGTGGTAGCTCGGTTAAAGCAAAAATACTTCTACTAACTTATTCGAACCAACCAGTGGCGCATGTTATGTTTGTGGACGTTTGTCTTGTCTGTCTGTGCGCAAAATACCTTGAAAAGTTCTGTAGCCTACAGAAATTGTCGGACAGTGCGGATAGGCTATGAGGACAAGGAACATATGATATTTTGGTGGTGAACGCTCACGAATAATGAACTTTATCCATTCAAGACGTAACAGGTTACGTTGTCTTGTCTTTGGTTAATAATCGAGATGAAGCTGTTATTAAATGGCGATAGCTACTATGCAAAATGCGAAAAAACAATAGAACTAAGAGTAGGCCTATAATTTTTTGATAGCCAATTTTGAGAACAGATCTTTTCCTCTTTTTCGTGGCCACACTGGCCTTCCAAACTGCTGTCAGACCTGACCGAACAGTGCGCTCTCAGAGAATTGCTGTCAACGTTGAGGAGGTTAGGAGGAGGCGTTCTCTTGTTAATAGCTGGGCTACATGGGTCAGCCTGTCCACTAGAGCTTTCTGAACTATTGGGCACAGTAGTAAGTCTATTAGTGGATGTATACATATTTTTATTTTCATTTAGGAAGGGTCGGATAAAAATGCGGAAAAATGCGGAAAATGCGGATAGCCTAAAATAAAGTCCGGACCATTGATCATGCTTCTCAGGAATTCTGATAGGCAGCCTACCTGTTGTGTCAGTTATCCTACTAGCCTCCTTAGTTTAAGTTTGCACTCTGCTTTATACAAGTCATGTATGAAATTTAATGATTGATTTGGAGTGAATCAATAACATATCGACGCTTCTGACATAGGGGGCTGCAGCGTACGCAGCCCCCTATGTTCCCGCGCGTATGATTCCACTTGCTATGTAATGCAGTCAGCAGGCTTGTGCAACAGAGCTATGCTTGAGCCTTTGCTTTAAATAATAAAGTCCAACTCATAGAGGTGTCTAGGAGCAACAGGTGCAGATGCTCACCCACAGGCAGACAGCATTTTATGTGAGTGTGTGTGTGTGTGTGTGTGTGTGTGTGTGTGTGTGTGTGTGTGTGTGTGTGTGAGGAGAGAGAGAGAGAGAGAGAGAGAGAGAGAGAGAGAGCGAGAGAGAGAGAGAGAGAGAGAGAGAGAGAGAGAGAGAGAGACTTACCCACAGGCTGGTAGCCTTTACTGGAAGGTCCACCAAAAGGGTTCCTGCTTCCAAACGCCCCTCCATCAATGGACCCGTAAGACATATTCAGACCTCCTCTTCTAAGGATTCAGGTAGAGAAATCTGAACCAACATAAAAAATAAACAAAACCACGTGGCTTAGTTTACACGTCCTTTCATCAGGGGATGGAAGCACACTCCTACGCAATCCCTATGAGCCTATAATTATGTGTATTATTCCCAGAAATTGCAAAAGGGAAAAATACAATAATTTCAAACTGTTGCAGCATTCAGTAATTATGCATTCTAGGTAAACATACCAGTAAAACAGGACTGGTTAAAATAATAATAAACGACACTGTGTCGTAGCATTATCAAAGGCCCAATTATAGGTCCCCGGAGGTCATATACGTGGAAGGACAAAGTTCAACAGGGATTTGAAGAGGCCTTTAAAACCGTTGCTGAATTTATTAGATTGTGGAGAGGTCCTTCAGATAATTTCAGATCTGATTTATTGTAAAAAATTGAATGAAAGGCTCTCTGTTGCCACTAACCTCATCACCAACTCTTACACCACTGAAGGAGCACAACAACAAAGGGGAAAAGAAATGAAAGAAAATGCATATGTTGAGACACACTGTGCTGTGCGGGTAGAATGGATCTGCTTGTGCTCGTGTGAAAACAGTCCTCTACATCTTGAGTTCAATGGAGCACGGGGCCTCCCGAGAGCCGGAGTAATTACAGTGGAGCTGAAGCAGACCCAAAACAAATTACAGGCGAGAGGCCGCCGTGACCCCCGCAATTATTCAGAGAGCGTGCCCGGAAACTCCACAGGTGCACGTCCTGATGAGCGGGATCAGGTCTGAGGGAAGGATAGGGAAGGATAGGATAGGATAGGATAGGAAGGGAAACCTGAGGGGCGCTAGAGGGCTGAGATTAGACCGAAATAAAAAAAAAAATAATAAAAATGGAGCAGTACAGGAGCGCCAGCGGTAGCCCTGATTTCCGCGGGGGCAAAAACGTGCAAATTGACTGATAGGAGTGACTGATATGTAGTGCCAGTCCCCAAGGGGCCCAGTGTGTGTGTGTGTGTGTGTGTGTGTGTGTGTGTGTGTGTGTGTGTGTGTGTGTGAGAGAGAGAGAGAGAGAGAGAGAGAGGTAGAGAGAGAGTGTGTGTGTGTGTGTTTCATGACGGATGTATAGTATGTCTATTAGGGGCCTTGTGAAACAACATCAATGATCCAGTCAGTCATGATTCCTGCTAATGATGCTTTCACGTTAAATGCTGTCAAGGTGAAGTCCCCGGGAAATCTCTTTATGTCATGTTCCTGTGTGTGTGTGTGTGTGTGTGTGTGTGTGTGTGTGTGTGTGTGTGTGTGTGTGTGTGTGTGTGTGTGTGTGTTATAATTGTACACTATATGAGTGAGAATGGGTATGTTCGTCAGTCCCTCCATCTCCGTCCATGTCATATGTCCCTGTGCATGTGTGTGTGTGTGTGTGTGTGTTATAATTGTACACTATATGAGTGAGAATGGGTATGTTTGTCAGTCCCTCCATCTCCGTCCATGTCATATGTCCCTGTGCATGTGTGTGTGTGTATGTGTGTGTGTGTGTGTGTGTGTTTTATCAAGCAGACACAGAGACTGTAAGAGAGTGTTTGAAATTCGCCTAGTGACACAGTGACATTATTCAGAGTGTGAGTCACTCCCCATAGGCATTTGTAGTGCATTACACACTTACACACAGGAAAAAGCATGCATAAGGATGTGTGTGTGTGTGTGTGTGTGTGTGTGTGTGTGTGTGTGTGTGTGTGTGTGTGTGTGTGTGTGTGTGTGTGTGTGTGTGTGTGTGTAAAAGTGCATGTATGGATGTGTGAGATCATGTGTATGAGTTCAACACTGTGTTTCAGGAAAGGTTAAAGACCATGCGGTGATAAAGCCTGTCTGTAGAGACTTGATACGCACACACACACACACACACACACACACACACAGTTTGATTATTTATTTGGAATGGCTAATACTGATTATAACAACACAGCATCCAAATAGTTGAAAAGAGCCTATTCTGTTTTACAGTACAAAAACAATGTTCTAGTGCATGGTGAAAACATAGCAGTACATTATCATTTCATCATTTTTTTTTTTTTTTTTTTTTTTGTTCCTTAAGGATAGAGATGACACCTTCTTCTCCAAACATGCAAGCTACCTATTATTGCAGATATGGAGCAGTATTTGGCTATTTGTTTAGAGTCCTTCTTTCTCAGTCCAGATATTTGTAGGCCTCTGACACACAGCCTGTGGACATGTCCTAGGCTACCAAAAATCAGAACAATCAGTTTGGTCTTATAACCACATAATGTTAAAGCATTTGTTAATGGTTGGTATTTTAACATTTTTTCTGAAAAGCACAAGTCTAAGTACAAGTCAAAACAACACCCTATTTCCAATATCAGAATGTTTTTTGATACTTCATCCAATACAACAATGTCAGGGGTATTAGGAGAATCTCTAATGACAGCACTTAAAATATCTGCATTACTGTTCAGAGATAAAAACCAGTTCAGTTGTACAGTCTTGTTGATATGTATTGCGCTTTGCAAATTGATTTTGCGTAGCTCCTTTGCTAAAATGTTCACAATGCGATCGTGGCGCGCAATGTATAGGCCTTTGAACGCAGGGCAGCCATTCATTATATGAGCGGTTGACTCCGCAGTCCTATCGTTGTGCAGCAAACAGAATGGGTCATGACGTTTCGGGAACCACAGAGACAAGTTGTACTTGGTGGGTAATGTCTGTAGACGAGCTTTAACGACAAACTTGAGGATACTATCGTCAATGGATGGGTTTTGCAATGCAGTGTGAGAAACTGAATGGTCCGCGCATTGGAGGCAAGCCAGTTTTCCCTGAAGGCGCAGGTTAGTCCAATGGCTACGCTGTTGACTCTGGAAGTGCTTGAGCACTTCGTATCTGCATGACCGGCTGCTCAGCTTAATTAATCCGTCCTGATGTATTAGAACGGCTTCAGCATGAACATTACCATTCATGATTAGTTCATCATTGATATTAGCCCGCCCCCGCTTGTATGTATCCAATTGAGCTGGATATTGTTACTGCCACACAAGTCATTAAGATCGGG
>JAODXP020000132.1:22500-27500 GCA_027497455.2 Sardinella longiceps
TTAACCCAGGATTAACCCATAAATGCCATCATAGTTTGCGTTGTATGCCAAACTGAACGCGAAACAGACAGAAACAGTTGTCGCCACTGCCTATGAATGAACAAGTAGTCTGCAATCTTGCAATTTATGTTTCTATTCTGTAATGTACTGTATCGTTGGTCATCAACATGTTACCCTACAAAACTTAGTGAGGTTTATGATGAAACCATTGACACTGTGGCCAGACAATATACCTGGCCTTCATGCTGGTGCTGTGTAATGGTTTAGAATGCCATGCAATTAGTTTAGTCTGTTGTTGTTAGCCTAATTTTTGTTGCCAGTGACTGTCAAGTTAAACATTAATTTCTGTTTTGTTTTGTATGTTTGTCTGTTTGTTTGCAGATTCAGATTCCACACTGGACAGTTTAAACCATCTCTCACTGGCTTTAATCAAATAGCCAAGAACGTTTGCTGAATTTGAGGTAAATTTGTGAATCTCATGAAAAGGGGAAGGGTAATAATCATAATGATTTCTCAAGGAAACTAACCTAATTGGAGTACTGTGTGATTTCCCTCTGCTGTTACAGGCTTCCCAAGTTACCCACCGGCCACCACCAGCAAGGACCTGATGAAAAAAGTGAGGTCTTCAAAACTTTGTTATAGCCTAGCTGTCAGCATCACTGAACACTTAAAGAACTGGGATGTTGGTTGACTCTGGATAATGTGGAAACGTGTGTATGTTGTAAGTTGGTTTGGTGAATGTAATTTCACTACTGATACACTCAACATGTCAATTTATGTGACAATTAAATCCCCTTGAATTTAATGTATTATCTTATTTTTTGTGTGTTTTATGCAAAGCTTCTTGCAGAAATAGCTCAATGTTGACGTTGACTACAAAACAGTCAAAACAGATGATTCTGATGAATGAAGAGGCCAAGAAGGTACTGGTACCATTACCCACTTACACTGGTTACTGAATTAGAATTGTGGTCTGCAGTTAGTGTCTCTAATGTTATTGTCATACTGTATTATTTTTAGGTCTTCAAGTGATCCTCACAACACTACTTCTACCATACATCAGCTCAGTGTTGACGTTGACCCCAGTATCATAACAGAAATGGGATCTGTTGCAATGAAAGTCTTAGAAGAATTCAGTCACCAGTCCATGGGCCGGGATCTTTTTCTGATGTACGAGGAGGTTGAAAAGGTACCATTACCACCTTTCTGTGGTTACTGAATTAGAGTTGTGGTGTGCAGTTAGTATTGTGTCTTTGATGTTATTTCCATGTTATTTTCAGGTCTTCAAGTGATCCTCGCAACACTACTTCTACCACACGGTAGCTTAATGTTGACGTTGACCACAATGTCAACAGAAATGGGACCTGTCACTAGAAAAGTCATAGAAGAATTCAGTCACCATTCCATGGACGCAATATTTTTCTGATGAATGAAAGGGGCCAAGAAGGTACTATTACCCACTTTCTATGATTACTGAATCAATATTGTGGTCTGCAGTTAGTGTCTCTAATGTTATTGTCATATTATTTTTAGGTCTTCAAATGATCCTTACAACTCTACTTCTACCATACGTCAACTCAGTGTTGATGTTGACCACTATGTCATAACAGAAAGGGGAAAAGTATGAAGAGTCATAGAAGAATTCAGTCAACAGTCCATGGACCGGGATCTTTTTCTGATGTATGAGGAGGCCGAAAGGTACCATTACCATGTTTCTATTGTTATTGATTTAGAGTTGTCTGTAGTTAGTGTTGTATCACTAATGTTATTTCCATGTTATTTTTAGGTCTTCAAGTGATCCTTGCAACACTTCTTTATAATCACGTCAATCCCCTTGGAGCAAGAGAGGAAAGCACAAGCTAACGGCTGTGTATTTCAAGTAAGGAAATCTCCACTATCGTTATACATCCAAGTTGAACATATCCACCTTTCCATCTTGGTAAAACACAAATATATCCATAAAGACACATTAAATTATGATGATGTATTCAGGCCTCTCTGGTTTGCAGTTAGTGTTGTATCTCTAATGTTATTGCTACATTATTTTTAGGTCTTCAAGTGATCCTCGCAATGGAACCTGTTGCAATGGAAGTCTTAGAAGAATTCAGTCACCAGTCCATGGGCCGGGATCTTTTTCTGATGTACAAGGAGGCTGAAAAGGTACCATTACCACCTTTCTGTGGTTACTGAATTAGAGTTGTGGTCTGTAGTTAGTGTTGTATCTCTAATGTTATTTCCATGTTATTTTTAGGTCTTCAAGTGATCCTCGCAACATTACTTCTATCATATCTATTAGAGGGAGGATCCAAATGCCCTATCCGTCATTAACAAGGTGTGGTTTGTTTTTATTTGGTTAAAGTTCTGTTTTGAAATGCCTCAGAAGTTTAATGTAAGTTTCTGTCTTCCCTAGGACCCAGAGGTTTTGACCCCTGACCTAGTACCGGCAACCCCTTCCTAGAGGCTTTTGGTGTTCGTCTGGACTCACCCCCACAGTCAGCAAAATGGCTAACTATTTTTTTTTTTTTTTTAAGGAATGCTGCATTGTCTAAACTGTCGTCTCTGTCACACACTGTCTGTAGCTTACTGGCGCTCTCTCTATCTGCAAAAAAATGTGTTTGTATTTTTAACAATGAAATGTTTAGTAGGCCTACTAAATCCCAAAACTTACAACTAAAATGACTGTGTACAATAGACCTTTACAGTATGTTCAAACTCCTCCAAACATCCTCTGTTTATTACTCTCTGCTTCTCATTTTGTAAACCATAAAGTTTTGTTATGTATTACTGTAATGAGATTCAATGGTCTACATTTTATAACAGTTACATGGACATATTGGGTATGTTATACTAATATGGTATTTGTTGTTATTTGCTTGAAATGTAACATGTTGCTGTATCAATAAAATAAAATATTATGCCTATTTGTGTATTATTATTATTATTATTATTATTATTATTAGCCTATAAAATAATAAAAATAAAACAAATAAACCTCAGGGTCTTTGAGGAATCCTTTCAAGGGGTTCTGGAGGAACCCATAGGGGTCTTTGAGGCACCTTTTCAAGGGGTTCTTGGAGGAACCACTTTTACAGAGGGTTCCTCGAGGAACCTATCTGAACAGGAAAGGTTCCTCCGCTAGTGGCAATGGTGAGGAACCCCAAAAGGTGCCTCGAGGCTCCTCCAATTCTAAGAGTGTGGGTGCAGGGCCGGACTGGGACAAAACATGGCCCAGGCATTTCTTGCCATGGCGGCCCACCATGATTTTATTCAATAATAGTAATGTCGTGTTCTAGCTAAAATAACACTGTAAGTTGGACCTATTGCACAAATATGAGAGATTTAATTAAAGTTGCCCAATATCCTTTATGAAAAAGCCCAGTGGGCCCAAAAATGTCCATGGACCCTGTATGCCTTATGGCCAGTCCATGCCTGCCTGGGTGACCCCTCAGACCCCAGTTGGAAAACCTCTGAGCAACAGTGATACCAGTGGACACCAAAGTTCTGGCTATATAGTTTGAAGGTTGGCTGGCTCTCTGCCTCTCTGCTTTTCTCCTGTCTGTCTACCTGTTTGTCTGTCTGTCTGTCTGTCTGTCTGTCTGTCTGCATGGCTGTCTGTCTGTCTGTCTGTCTGTCTGTCTGTCTGTCTACCTGTATGTATGTGACTGTCCACCAATACCTGTCTGTCATTCAGCCTCTGCTTCAGCTTGAAAACTGACAGGCTACCTATAAATGCCAATCTGTTTTTCTGTCTATCTGTGTCTTTGTCAGTCTGTCTGTCTGTCTGGCCGTCAGTCACTCTGGTCCTCCTTCAGTGTAGCTGGAGAGTAGCTCCAACTCTGTGGTGATGAGTAACACTGTACTGTTGCTAGCCTTGCTGCATTGTGACTAATGTTTGGTTGAAGTAGTTTATGATGTGAAGTGGAAAAGACAGTTATTTTTCACTTATAACAAGACACACACACATATCAGTGGAGATCACAACCCCTTTTAGCCTCCCACCCCCACCCCACTCTCTCTCTCTCTCTCTCTCTCTCTCTCTCTCTCTCTCTCTCTCTCTCTCTCTCTCACACACACACACACACACACACACACACACACACACACACACACACACACACACACACAAAGACTTCAGATAAACAATCTAATAAACTCCATTATTTGACAACAGATCTTTGAGGCTTGAATTCCCAAAATGCTTGAGGGCTCAAAGAGGGCTTAAACCCCACGTTGTATTGCATAAATGAAGGCCAATGAGTTTAAAAAGCAAAGCTGGGACTGCCATAAGGGATAATGTTGTCTCATCAAGTCACTGCAAACTCCATCAGTTAGACGTACTGTAGCAACATAAACCCACACTCACAAACTAACCCACATATCACCCATCAAATCACACAGCACCTCCTAATTATGCTTAGAAAAGTTATTGTCTTTTTATTTGTCATCATGTGAAAAAATGTGTTTTTTACCAACTGAGAAATTAATTTCTACATAACATAAAGCAATTACAGTCACTTTCATATTATTAAATATATGTATTTGTTTAAAATTCCACATTACAACAATAGACTGGCCTATATAACCCTACCGTACCTTTAAACCTGTCAACCCAAAACCCAACCCAAACCCACCTTTGGAGGGATCATTTTTTATCAACTCTCTATATTACATACACTATAGTATGTCACCCATATTCCATCAGATTGTTTCTGATAGCCAGGTAAAAGGTGATTGGGATGCAGTGAATCCCCCTTCAAACTTAATGATTGATCAGACTGTTGATTGATTAATTGATTGATCAAGGGTGAGATAAGGGGAGGGTTAACTACAAATCAGGAGCAGCAATGTTTTTTAGAAATAGTTTGCACAAATATGATCATATCCTCTCAGTGATTTGCTTTCTTCCCACTGAAACCTTGGCTCTTGCCCTTGTCTAATAAATATAGCTAGGTTTGCAATGACTATCACAGCCAATTGTTCTACGTTGTATTACAGAGTGT
>JAODXP020000132.1:32500-36338 GCA_027497455.2 Sardinella longiceps
AGAATAAAATCATATGGGTCTACATTTTGCAATTTTTTCTTTAAGTCACTATATTTCACCCCTTAATCTATTCTATATCAAGTGCAGTTGATGTTGTATCATTTTTTCTTATTTCTTTCCTATCTAGGGTTAGGGCTTGTTGAGTTTGACCAACAGGACCATGGATTGATTTACACTGGATTTCTCCTTTGAAATGCTGAATTCTTTGTTCAGTCCATTCACTGATGAGATGTTATGTGCTAATATAAGTTTGCTGATGCATTTCTTTTTGAAGATTCCTCTTTGCAGAATCACTCTCTCACAATCAGGCTTCATCACTTGAGTGTGCATTTGTACGTGTTTTACCAAAGCTATTCTTTTTGCACTCTATTGCTGAGATGTTCACCAGCCTGAAAATATGAGAAAAAGTTTTTTTTTTTTTTCTTCTTCTTTTGGGGATTCTCAGTGCCTTGTGCTCCTTCTGTACAGGAGAATGATAGGAATAAATGTAATACAATCATTAATAGATATCAATTTAATTTTCAGATGAATGTGAAAAAGGAAACGAAACAAGGGAAAGATCTAAAAACTTTCGAAATAGCACACTTTGAAACACACACACACACACACACACACACATTCAGAGGAAGACATTGAGATGAGATGAGAGACGTGTAGCCCTCTCTCTCTCTCTGCCGAGGCGAGCAGACACCAGCTGGGCAGACGAGGTCGGCCAGTCCTCAGTCTTGCCCCCACTCCTTCCCTTCATCACACCAACAGCTTAATTGGCCGTGGAAACGGCAGACATGTTGGTCCCTGCACCGATTTAACAAGCCTCTCCAAACCACACGGACAGTGGGGAATCTGGACAGTAGCTCCAGGGAGATGTGACGCTGTCTCAGTCAGGAGCAGGGACTGAAGGGGAAAACTTAAACAAAGATCATGGAATACTCCGCTTGAATCCTCTCTGACTTAAAGATAAAATAGCTGGAAAAGGGGTACAAGAGCGTAAAACTGTGAAAAGACTTGAATTTCAGGAAATGAAATGAAAAGATATGAAACAGCAGGGTGAGGCAGCCTCTGAAGTAGAATAAGGTTTGGCAGGCCTTTGTCATTGGGCTTCTGGGGACAGCAAACCAACACCTCTGGTCTCCTTTCCTTGGAATCCCCTGGCCTTCTTAACAGTCTTGCTTGATGCTTTCATATCCCAAATAGCTGAGAGGTTTATTGTTGAAGACCATGAAGATTTTCTTCTGTCTTCTAAGGGCCTTGTTAAAATATATTTAAATATAAGGAAGAAATTATGCAGTTTTTGAAAAGTCAGGAGGCAGAGGATTTTTTCAAAAATTATGAAGCCACTGAAATGAAAATGTCTAGCAGTGAAATAAAAGAGATGGTGAGGGGGTAGGGGAATTTGTTTTTGATGTCATGCATCATTTTCTTGTCCATCAACATCATGTCAGCACTGTCAACATTTTGATGAGGAGACAACCAGCTGCAAATCAATTATCCCAAATACTTGTCCTTGGTTACTTTACTTTTGTTTTCTTTTTGCATTATGTGATTATGTATTTTCGGCAGCATTTTTTTGATGCTGCTGCTAATGGTGTTTTTTCTTGATATTTGTGATTTGGACTTGAGTCTGTGGACTGCCACAGTTCAACCAGAGAGGATTCAAGCGGAGCGAGAGGTGTCAACGCTTGTTCAGTTCCTGGTTCTATTTTTGCAAGGGGGAGGGGGGGGGAATCTCCCTTTATGCAGACTTAAAGAATCTTTTCTTATTGTGATGTAATGATTTATGCAGACTCAAAAGAATCTTTCTTATTGTGATGTAATGCATTTATGCAGACAGGAAGTATTCCAGTTTGCTCCACTGACCTCAAAAAAAGAACTGGACAGCTCAACTACGTCATAACTGTGAAACCTCAAGGGAATCGCCGCGGCAGCCATGTTGGGAACTGTTGTTAGGAACTCTTGTGTTCAGTCTCATTGCAAACGCTAGGATATTAATGTTGACGATGACAGCTATCAAGAGGATACCTTTATTCAAAATGACACAGGCTCGTTCGGACGTGCCTTAAACTTCACTCTAGATTCGTCCTTACTGATGGTAAGTCCATGCCTGGCCTACTTAAGGCTATTAAGCTAACGTAACTGCTATTGCACCACATAGACCCTACCTGTTGGTCAATTTTAATAATAGGCTACTGTAACGTGTCAATGAGTTGGTTAAAAATACTTCAACTTGCCAGTTCATGGCCGTTAACGTTATTCAGTGTGTTTTCCTAATGTGTTTCGCCCTTCAAGCCAGTCTTAGTTTAACTGGTATATCCATGAGCTATGATTAATAGCCTAGCTGGTGAGCTAACGTTTTACCCAGTTTACCGAACTTGCTTGATCAACGCTCATATTTGAGACCAGCCTGGTCTCACAGAATTCCGTGAGACTATCACGGACCCTTAACTCAAAATCTGTGGCCATTCCACGGATTTGCCCCAAATTCTGTGTCTATGCGACGGAATTGAGGCCTATGTAAGTCAATGGCAAGCAGTCTCCGTGGCTGACCCACGGATTCCCTGATTCAGTTACAACTGCATTAATCGCTACACAAATGCGTGACAGGGCCACGGAAGAGAGCCGTGGTCACAACACAGACTCATCCCTTTCAGTCAAGCACCCGCCTTCATGTTCTTCTACCGGCTTTTGAGAGCTGCCTAGACTTCAATGTAAAACCTTTGCCGCTTGATGACTTTGAAACCAGCAACTTGGAGGCATTTGCTATTTCATTTTTCTACCAGAGGTAAGCTATCTAGCCTATATTTTTAAGAATTAACCGACAAAGCTGGCTAGGCTAGGCTATCACACAATCTCTTAAAACTAGCCTATCCCAATCATGATCCCATTCCCATACATGTCCCAGTGATTTTTTTTCTTTAACCTCGGTAAAATAAAATTTCCACAGTATAGGCCTATCAAATTATATATTTTGGATATTAGCCCGTTTTATTGTTTTACGTGTGTATCCCACGGAATTGACGCCTATGTAAAGTCCATGCAGCAGATCTGTGGTGGACACACGGATTCCAAATCGCTACACAAATGCGTGACAGGACAGTTATCCTCAAAAAGGAACCAAACAAGGAACAAAAAAGGTTCCCTTTTTGAGGCCAGTGTTCCGTGGTCGCAGCACGGACTCGTCAAGCGCCCCCCGGAGGGCGAGCAGGATAGATACAGACGGCAAGTCCGGGCACGCCCATAAAATCAGCTCCTCGTGTCCCCCATGTGGGGAAAACAAACCCTAAATTAGTGAAGGAGTCAATGGCATGCTAAGCTACAAGTTACACTGAGCACCATCTACAAGGAGCCAGACACATTTTTGAGGGCAATGCCTGAAGGTAGTAATGATGGTCAGATGGTCCGATGTGAATTCTGAACTTGCCCCCCCCTCCAAA
Source organism: Sardinella longiceps (assembly GCA_027497455.2). Taxonomy (NCBI): domain Eukaryota; kingdom Metazoa; phylum Chordata; class Actinopteri; order Clupeiformes; family Clupeidae; genus Sardinella; species Sardinella longiceps. The sequence continues at coordinate 35,932 of JAODXP020000132.1, forward strand.
CGCGATACTGATGACAATTTAGATGATGTTTGTTAGCTTCATTAGCTTGCTAACTAGCCAACTTCATTGATCACCACAGTAAATGTAGCTAACTTTAGCTTGCTTAACTGAGCTAATCAGACTTGTGATTGAAAGTTGCTTTACTTTTGACAGGAGCAGAGACGGCTCATGACATTTCTGTTAGTGTAACTGCAATAAACTAATGATGGAAAAATTATTTTAGTCTAAACACAAGTAGGCAAACAGGTCATGATTAGACAAAACATCTAATATGGACTTTGTTCAATTTTACTTAGCGATCTTTTATTGTTAAGTAACTTTCTCTACCTTGTCCATTCACCATAATGTTAAATTGGCCTCTGTTATCCCCCACGCTGACTCCACCCTCGCACTTTGGGGGCGTTAAC
>JAODXP020000133.1:0-142830 GCA_027497455.2 Sardinella longiceps
TTTAACACATTAAGTCCCTTTTCTGGTGTGCCTAGGATGAATTAGAAAGGTCGACAACGAAATTTTGTCAACAGCTCCTGTCTCGAGTATTTGGCTAATTTCGATTCGCTCCTGACCTGCTTCAAACAGGCTAGCTTCGTGCCTGTGAAAACATGTCTCTAAAACAACAATAAACGTTCGTTTCAAATGACGTGCAACTCACCGAGTGGTTAGCATTTCCCCAGGATATTCCAAAACAAGTTTCATGCCAAAATACCGTTTCTGTCGTGTTCTATGTAGTATTTTCCAAATTCTGGAACTACTTCTTCAGATAACATCACAACCGTTATAAACTTCCGCTCCACACGTGAATCTGATGCCATGCATATTCCGGGCCACTAGTTGGCGACAATCTTCCTTATCTTCCTTTACCCCACCCACTTTATGTAGCGGGAGTTAGAAAAGAAGATACTCAGTCAGGAGTTCAACCAGAGTTCAATTTCAAGTCCTCAGCATCAGTTTACTGTAGGTCAGGCTGCAAAACAAGACAAAATGGGACGGATATGTGCTGTGAGAGACTGTGGGAAAATTCCTTATAGCAGGAGTTGTCATAGGCTTCCTTTTCGAAACCCTGAACGACTGCAATTGTGGCTGGCATTCCTCGGGATCGACATAAACACCCCCATTGACGTGCTTCGTGAAGCTGACCATCGTGTGTGTGCCTTGCACTTTCGGTACGAAGATTATGTGCTGTCAACAGGTCGAAGAAAGTCTCCAAAGAAACTATTTCTGAAAAGGACAGCTGTACCGAGGCTTTTTGGACCAACGCTGGACGAAGAACTTGGGGTAAGAGATAAATAAAACATGTGAACTACACAATTTGTGAAGTTAGCACGTTGTTTTTATGGCTAATGTTAGCTCAAAATGAACATCTCAGTCGAGGCTATAAACTGGGCTAACGAGACTTCGTTGTTTCTGTTTTTGTCGTTGATGGTTCTGAAGTTAGTCTACACTTGTATTTCCACCTAGATTAGCGTTTATAAAACTGTCATGCCGTCATATGTGTAGATAGTATTGATGTGTCTTACTGCTATGACTTCTAAGCAATATTTTTTCCATCAGTTTGGTTCAACTCCTGTTTTTAAAAGTGCTATAGAAATACATGACTTGATATGACAATGGTAACGTTAGCCACGGAGGTAATTCAAAGAAGAAGAGGAGGAGGGAAGCTCGGCTAGTAGCCTCCTAAATTTTCTAGAGGTTAGATCAGTGCCAAGTTGGGGGAAGTGCAGCCACAGGGGTTCTATAATGACAAACATGGGGAAAGGGTAGATAAAAAGAATAAACAACAACAGTCAGACTGTGAGGTACAATTCTGCACAAGCAGACAGCCATCTGGTCCTGTAGCCCTTATGGCCTGGTCACAGACCCATCTTGGCTTGCACAGGGGAGAAAGCGGGGAAGGCATGGGATGGGGGGTGGGGGTAGGGCTAGTGAATGCATATCTGTATGTGTGTGGGGTGTGCAAGAGTTCATGCCTGTGTGTGCCTGGAGAGTTACTTTCCCTGGCACCACAAATCAGAAAGAATGTTCATGGCGATAACATGGCAAGTAGCCATTGAAATGGCCCTGAAAGGGTCAGAAGCATAGTCAATCACAGGTGTTCATGTAGGGGAGGGGATAAGGAATGCAACATTTCGCTGCACTGATTGAGAGCAGTGCGTAGAATCTTTTCAGAAAAAAAACTGGCTTTCACTGTATGGCTAATGACATTACTGATTTTGTACATATTGTAAATCAATCTTTCCAGTAACTATTCAAGTCACTTCAGAAAGGGTAAATGGAGTCATGATCTAACCTCTAGAATATTTAGGAGGCTACTAGCCAGCTACCCTCCTCCCCTTCTTTGAATTACTTCAGTGGCTACCTTTGTCAAATTTATTTCTATAGCACCTATAAAAACAACAGGAGTTGAACCAAAGTGATGGAAAAAAAATATTGCTAAGAAGTCGTAGCAGTAAGACACATCTACATTATGTACTTATACATATGAACTTGTTTAAGCTGAAACAGCTGCAACAATCACAATGGATAACATATGACAAAGTAGAACAAAATAAATTGGCTCGCTATACAAGTCTCCGACTGAATGACAATAACAGTGAACAGTGAATGAAATTATATTGATGTCATTCTTTGCAATTTGTTATAGGCTGTTGGTGGTGTCGAACCCCCAACTCCTCCAGCTGTCCATTCAACTCCTGTCAAGGACAGGACTCCAATCAAGGACTGGCCTTCTACCTCCATGTCTTTGGTCCTCACTAGTCCACAGACAGAGCCTCACCCATCAACACAATCAAGAAAGTCCTTATCTGGACATTACCTGGCCTTCCCAGTTATCAGGGAGAGGCCATCAATAACTGTAAGTTTGAGTAGGGCTATAGTTTGTTTCGTTTATGGTTATATTTCAATAGTGACACAAAGTATTGCTGTTTGATATTTTGTGATCTAATTTTCTCATTGACTTTTGGGGTAGAGGGGCAAGATGGTTACATACATTACAGGAACAATTTTACACTATATGTTTCTCTGTCCAACAGCCAGATGAAAGCGAAGCGGAGCTGCCTCAAATGGACACCAGCATGTCATCAGTTGTTGAAGATGACCCAAAAGACACAAGCTTCAGCCTCAGTCAACAATCCAGTTCAAGCACAACCTCCAGTTCAAGTGCCACTGAATATAAAGCAGAGTGGGATGAACGGAGATGGATTGTCAATGAGTCTAGCCTCATGACACTGTTTAGGACATGCCAAAAATGTGCAGTACCCATCACAGACAAAAACGTTACAACAAGAGGCAGCCAAATAAAGATCGCATGGACATGTCTGAACAATCATCACGGAAGGTGGACATCATGTCCTGATGTTCGAGGACTCCCACAGAACAACTTGGTTGTTTCAGCTGCAACGCTTTTCTCCGGAACAACTTACACCGAAGTACATGACTGGGCCAAAATCCTAAACTTGCAGCTGTTGAAGAAAACCCAGTACTACTCCATCCATTCCCTATATCTCATTCCAGTGATACACTTTGCCTACAAGGAACATCACGACAATCTCATCATGAGACTGAAGAGAGCAAAGACAGAAGGGGAGTCCATAGAGTTGTGTGGAGATGCAAGGTCCGACTCACCAGGTGAGTGTGGCTGACTTCCTTCAAGATTGTTAGAAGTGTTTTCTTTTGCATAGTATGGAGTTGATATGTTGTCACACTTGCATTTTACAGGCTACAGCTGCAAGTATTCAACTTATTCATTTCAGCTTCTGTCCAGTAAAGAGATTGTCCACTTTGAACTGCTACAGGTAAAGCTATGTTGGCTCTTGTCTGGTTTGTAAAACTATTTTCTGGATAACAGAAAGGGCACACAGGACCACAATACATTGAGTGCTATATATACAGTAGCTTCAAGGAATATTGAGATGTTTGAAAATCCATTGCTCATTCATTCATTGCTATTACTATTTCTTAGGTAACAGAAGCTAGCAGTTCCGTTGCCATGGAGTCCCAAGGCTTTAGGAGGGGGCTCAACAATCTCCTTCTCAATGAGGCACTGGACATAGACCTCATCACTACAGACCGGGCCCCTTCAGTCCGAAAAATAATGAGGGAGGAATTCCACAATATTGAGCATGAGTTTGATCCATGGCATGTGTCAAAAGGTAAAGAGTTGCATGAAAACAATTTATATTGTGAGTGGCTCGATGGTTATCATCAGATTCAGATCATAAGCTGCATGACCTTCGATGTGTCAACACCTCATATGTTGTACTGTGAACAATAACACCCATATTTGCATTCATTCATTTTCTGTTTCATTATGATTATACACAGGGCTAAAGAAGAAACTGGTAGTACTCTCCAATAAAAAGGAAAATCGTGACCTACAAGGCTGGCTTCGGTCGATCCTCAATCATTTTTGGTTCTCATGCTCATCTTGTGGTGGAAGTGCAGAGGTAATAACCACAATGTACCAAGACAACCTATTGACACTGAAATGCAGTCATAAAATGATACAAATAAATGATACAAAAAAATTATACAAATTGCCCTTGAGTGTAATGTAACAAATGTTACAAGTGGTCATGAAATGTAATCTATTCTGTAGGAACTGAAGCGGCGGTGGACCTCACTTCTCCACCACATCTGTGGGGAGCATACATGGGAGAAAGATGGAAGAAAGTGGGCATGCCCTCATCCGGCTATAGGACCAGATGAGCAAAGGTCAAAGCGATGGCTCCACCCAGCGTCTGAGGTGTTCAAGGCATTACGGACTATTGTCGAAGATAAAAGACTTCTGAACGATCTTGAGCAGATGACTCACTTCAAACATACAGGTATGTAGTGTTCGAGTAAAATGAAGCTGTCTGCGTGTTTGTTTAGAGATGGAGATGGACACCAAGTTTACAGTAATTGACTGTGCTTTACTGATGACAAAAGAGAATACAGCAGTCTATTATGGATTTAATTGCTGGAGTACCGCATTTTTCCAGCCCAAAGTTTTAAGCACTGTTTGACCTTGGTTCCCTTGTGTTATCAGTTGCTAGCTTGGCATGCAACACTCCCTAATGCAGATGCCCCAGTCTTTGTCTCAGTGTCAAGGGGTTGGATTTTCTACCTCTAAGGAACATAGTGTTCAGAACATAAAAAGGCATACTACCAATACATATTTACCTTACAATAATTTGATTTACATACCAAAATAAAAAAAAACCCAATGGTGTGGTTACAGTTTTTCCTGTATTCAGCTCAATGTCAATATCTAATGAAATGCTTTCATTTACAGGTTCTTTGGAGGTGTACCACAACATCATGCTGAAGTATTTGCCCAAACGACTCCATTTCGGGTACAATACAATGGTAGCTCGAACGAAGCTTGCCATCCTTGACAACAATTACAATGTTGGCCGAGAGCATGCACAGACATCTGAAGGTATTACAGAATCATAAGTATGACCCTTTGTTCTTAGTTGGTTAGAAATCGTCTGAAGTTATGTTCTCTTCACAGGAGTTCCCAGATACAATTTGGTTTTCCCCAAACAGAGCAAAGAATGGGTAGCCAAGAAGATCTATGAGCCAACAAGCCAATACTTCACTCATCAGCTTGTGGAACGTGTCTTGGAGAGAAGGGAGGACGGAGCGATGGAAGATATAGGCCTACCACATGTCCCACAGCCTCCAAACATTGCCACGAAGGAGAGACCCCCCAAAGAAGACGTCATTAGGAAACATCAATCAAGATTCCCTAGCCACACTGACACTTGAGAAACCTACTGTATGTTCCAGATAGTAAATCTGTTGTAGTAAATTTGTTTGTTGGATAGTAGCACTGTGTGTACTTTGACCTATACTAGAATTTGTTTACTTCTACAGGCTTGTTGTGCATTTTCAAAATAAAACTATAAAGATCTTTTCGAAATATGCTTTAATTGAGAAAAATATTGTAAGAAGCTGAATGCAAAGTTTACAGTGCAGGTAGGTAAGTAGGCTACAGTTCAGAAATTTATGTCAAGAAGGTTAGAAGTCTAATAGCTCTCTTGGTTTAAACCCAGTGTACTCTTCAGTGGGGGATGGGAACGCCTCTCTGACAGCCCAAACGACGCAACTGGGCAATGCGATGCGATTTCCTCGTCCCAATGGATCACCCCTCACTGCCCATTCCAAGATAACCCGATAAGCCACAAGTCGGTATTGCCTGTGAATACAAAACATAGATAGAGCATAGAGTCAGTAACTAGTTATGAGTGGAGGAGGAGGAGGAGGGGGAAGTCCTGAATAGATGAAAATGGATTCACATTTTTGTGCATGAATATTCTAAAACCTTCCCAATTCTTGGGCTTCCCATAACATTTTGTTCAAGTCAGAAGAAGGGATAAATTCAATGATAGAATGTTCAGTTTACTACCATAGATGTCGAATTGTCCAGGTGTGAAATAAGCCCTCCCAAAATACTGTAGTATTCTATAATGTTGTATGTCTATAATAAAACATCCCAAAATACTATGAGATTCTTGTAAGCCTTTATAGGCTAGTACTTTTCCCTGAGTTTTACGAGCACAATACAGCTACTACAAAACACTAGCCTACCTTATTACAAACTTGAATCTGAATATGAAATTTATTAGGCTTACCTTTCTGACAATTGGCCATTCGGTCCCTCTGGTGTGGGACGTTTTTTCCAGTTGATTTTGGGGACCCAGAAGAACATTTCCAGCACAGGTTTGTTGATTAGCTGACGCACTTCATGTTGCGTGATGCAAACCGGCAAAACCTCAGTCTCGTCAACCGAGACATTCAAGTTTCCCATATCAGCCGTGATGATAGGGTCCCATTCTTGGCAGCACAGACTTTCCTCTTCTGTCGGCATCTGTCTGCACCTTCCACAAGTACACCACCAACTTCCAGTGATCCTGGAGACAGGATCAGTCGGAGCTTCAGGCGCCTCGGTAGCCCTAGCATTAGCTTGCATCTCAATTTCCCTTTGATGTAGCTCCTCCGCGGTGTATTCCGGTTCAAACCGGTATCCTCGACCATCAAATTCAAATTGAAGTTCGTCTTCCTCGAGTATCCACCTTTCATACTCCATTTTCAATGTTATGCAAGCTAATTTTCACTTATTGCAGTCGTGGAGCACTGGTTTCCTCAACTGTCTCGGACTTCACTGACAATGCTGATCACAGTAAAAAAGACTACAACCAAAACTCCTCAATCCCCTTTCAGTTTCCGGTGGCGCGGAGGGATATCATGAACAATACTCTTCCAACAGAATTCAAAGGGGATTTACAAAATGCTACATAAAACACGACAGAAACGGTATTTTGGCATGAAACTTGTTTTGGAATATCCTGGGGAAATACTAACCACTCGGTGAGTTGCACGTCATTTGAAACGAACGTTTATTGTTGTTTTAGAGACATGTTCACAGGCACGAAGCTAGCCTGTTTGAAGCAGGTCAGGGGCGAATCGAAATTAGCCAAATACTCGAGACAGAAGCTGTTGACAAAATTTCGTTGTCGACCGTTCTAATTCATCCTAGGCACACCAGAAAAGGGACTTAATGTGTTAAAAACCGAACTATACCTTTAATGGAGTGAAAAATTATATATTTAAAAAGTAGTATCAATGTCAGTTTTACTTACTAGTATGTGGCTACGTATAATATGAATTATTAAAACAACACTTCCACCATCGAACTCTCATTCAACAGTGCATGTCCACTGACACAACGTATCATTTCTGCTCTTGGGAGCTCATTCAAAGGGGAGCATGTCTATGTTCCCACAGCTATATGTTCCTACAGCCCTATATTCTCATATTTCTTTTAGATATTTTTTGGGTCTTTTTGCCTAAAGGTAGACCCCCCCCATGGAAGTTCAAGCAAGAATAGATCTTTGGTATATTTGCCCTCAATGGTGCCTTCCAGATAGTGGGGTTCAGGGTTAGGGTTAAAGGTATAGTTCGGTTTTTAACACATTAAGTCCCTTTTCTGGTGTGCCTAGGATGAATTAGAAAGGTCGACAACGAAATTTTGTCAACAGCTCCTGTCTCGAGTATTTGGCTAATTTCGATTCGCTCCTGACCTGCTTCAAACAGGCTAGCTTCGTGCCTGTGAAAACATGTCTCTAAAACAGCAATAAACGTTCGTTTCAAATGACGTTGCAACTCACCGAGTGGTTAGATCATTTCCCAGGATATTCCAAAACAAGTTTCATGCCAAAATGCCGTTTCTGTCGTGTTCTATGTAGTATTTTCCAAATTCTGGAACTACTTCTTCAGATAACATCACAACCGTTATAAACTTCCGCTCCACACGTGAATCTGATGCCATGCATATTCCGGGCCACTAGTTGGCGACAATCTTCCTTATCTTCCTTTACCCCACCCACTTTATGTAGCGGGAGTTAGAAAAGAAGATACTCAGTCAGGAGTTCAACCAGAGTTCAATTTCAAGTCCTCAGCATCAGTTGACTGTAGGTCAGGCTGCAAAACAAGACAAAATGGGACGGATATGTGCTGTGAGAGACTGTGGGAAAATTCCTTATAGCAGGAGTTGTCATAGGCTTCCTTTTCGAAACCCTGAACGACTGCAATTGTGGCTGGCATTCCTCGGGATCGACATAAACACCCCCATTGATGTGCTTCGTGAAGCTGACCATCGTGTGTGTGCCTTGCACTTTCGGTACGAAGATTATGTGCTGTCAACAGGTCGAAGAAAGTCTCCAAAGAAACTATTTCTGAAAAGGACAGCTGTACCGAGGCTTTTTGGACCAACGCTGGACGAAGAACTTGGGGTAAGAGATAAATAAAACATGTGAACTACACAATTTGTGAAGTTAGCACGTTGTTTTTATGGCTAATGTTAGCTCAAAATGAACATCTCAGTCGAGGCTATAAACTGGGCTAACGAGACTTCGTTGTTTCTGTTTTTGTCGTTGATGGTTCTGAAGTTAGTCTACACTTGTATTTCCACCTAGATTAGCGTTTATAAAACTGTCATGCCGTCGGAGACTTGTAAGTGAGCCAATTTATTTTGTTCTACTGTTTTATGTTATCCATTGTCGTTGCTGTTTCGCCATAAACAAGTTCATATGTGTAGATAGTATTGATGTGTCTTACTGCTATGACTTCTAAGCAATATTTTTTCCATCAGTTTGGTTCAACTCCTGTTTTTAAAAGTGCTATAGAAATACATGACTTGATATGACAATGGTAACGTTAGCCACGGAGGTAATTCAAAGAAGAAGAGGAGGAGGGAAGCTCGGCTAGTAGCCTCCTAAATTTTCTAGAGGTTAGATCAGTGCCAAGTTGGGGGAAGTGCAGCCACAGGGGTTCTATAATGACAAACATGGGGAAAGGGTAGATAAAAAGAATAAACAACAACAGTCAGACTGTGAGGTACAATTCTGCACAAGCAGACAGCCATCTGGTCCTGTAGCCCTTATGGCCTGGTCACAGACCCATCTTGGCTTGCACAGGGGAGAAAGCGGGGAAGGCATGGGATGGGGGGTGGGTAGGGCTAGTGAATGCATATCTGTATGTGTGTGGGGTGTGCAAGAGTTCATGCCTGTGTGTGCCTGGAGAGTTACTTTCCCTGGCACCACAAATCAGAAAGAATGTTCATGGCGATAACATGGCAAGTAGCCATTGAAATGGCCCTGAAAGGGTCAGAAGCATAGTCAATCACAGGTGTTCATGTAGGGGAGGGGATAAGGAATGCAACATTTCGCTGCACTGATTGAGAGCAGTGCGTAGAATCTTTTCAGAAAAAAAACTGGCTTTCACTGTATGGCTAATGACATTACTGATTTTGTACATATTGTAAATCAATCTTTCCAGTAACTATTCAAGTCACTTCAGAAAGGGTAAATGGAGTCATGATCTAACCTCTAGAATATTTAGGAGGCTACTAGCCAGCTACCCTCCTCCCCTTCTTTGAATTACTTCAGTGGCTACCTTTGTCAAATTTATTTCTATAGCACCTATAAAAACAACAGGAGTTGAACCAAAGTGATGGAAAAAATATTGCTAAGAAGTCGTAGCAGTAAGACACATCTACATTATGTACTTATACATATGAACTTGTTTATGCTGAAACAGCTGCAACAATCACAATGGATAACATATGACAAAGTAGAACAAAATAAATTGGCTCGCTATACAAGTCTCCGACTGAATGACAATAACAGTGAACAGTGAATGAAATTATATTGATGTCATTCTTTGCAATTTGTTATAGGCTGTTGGTGGTGTCGAACCCCCAACTCCTCCAGCTGTCCATTCAACTCCTGTCAAGGACAGGACTCCAATCAAGGACTGGCCTTCTACCTCCATGTCTTTGGTCCTCACTAGTCCACAGACAGAGCCTCACCCATCAACACAATCAAGAAAGTCCTTATCTGGACATTACCTGGCCTTCCCAGTTATCAGGGAGAGGCCATCAATAACTGTAAGTTTGAGTAGGGCTATAGTTTGTTTCGTTTATGGTTATATTTCAATAGTGACACAAAGTATTGCTGTTTGATATTTTGTGATCTAATTTTCTCATTGACTTTTGGGGTAGAGGGGCAAGATGGTTACATACATTACAGGAACAATTTTACACTATATGTTTCTCTGTCCAACAGCCAGATGAAAGCGAAGCGGAGCTGCCTCAAATGGACACCAGCATGTCATCAGTTGTTGAAGATGACCCAAAAGACACAAGCTTCAGCCTCAGTCAACAATCCAGTTCAAGCACAACCTCCAGTTCAAGTGCCACTGAATATAAAGCAGAGTGGGATGAACGGAGATGGATTGTCAATGAGTCTAGCCTCATGACACTGTTTAGGACATGCCAAAAATGTGCAGTACCCATCACAGACAAAAACGTTACAACAAGAGGCAGCCAAATAAAGATCGCATGGACATGTCTGAACAATCATCACGGAAGGTGGACATCATGTCCTGATGTTCGAGGACTCCCACAGAACAACTTGGTTGTTTCAGCTGCAACGCTTTTCTCCGGAACAACTTACACCGAAGTACATGACTGGGCCAAAATCCTAAACTTGCAGCTGTTGAAGAAAACCCAGTACTACTCCATCCATTCCCTATATCTCATTCCAGTGATACACTTTGCCTACAAGGAACATCACGACAATCTCATCATGAGACTGAAGAGAGCAAAGACAGAAGGGGAGTCCATAGAGTTGTGTGGAGATGCAAGGTCCGACTCACCAGGTGAGTGTGGCTGACTTCCTTCAAGATTGTTAGAAGTGTTTTCTTTTGCATAGTATGGAGTTGATATGTTGTCACACTTGCATTTTACAGGCTACAGCTGCAAGTATTCAACTTATTCATTTCAGCTTCTGTCCAGTAAAGAGATTGTCCACTTTGAACTGCTACAGGTAAAGCTATGTTGGCTCTTGTCTGGTTTGTAAAACTATTTTCTGGATAACAGAAAGGGCACACAGGACCACAATACATTGAGTGCTATATATACAGTAGCTTCAAGGAATATTGAGATGTTTGAAAATCCATTGCTCATTCATTCATTGCTATTACTATTTCTTAGGTAACAGAAGCTAGCAGTTCCGTTGCCATGGAGTCCCAAGGCTTTAGGAGGGGGCTCAACAATCTCCTTCTCAATGAGGCACTGGACATAGACCTCATCACTACAGACCGGGCCCCTTCAGTCCGAAAAATAATGAGGGAGGAATTCCACAATATTGAGCATGAGTTTGATCCATGGCATGTGTCAAAAGGTAAAGAGTTGCATGAAAACAATTTATATTGTGAGTGGCTCGATGGTTATCATCAGATTCAGATCATAAGCTGCATGACCTTCGATGTGTCAACACCTCATATGTTGTACTGTGAACAATAACACCCATATTTGCATTCATTCATTTTCTGTTTCATTATGATTATACACAGGGCTAAAGAAGAAACTGGTAGTACTCTCCAATAAAAAGGAAAATCGTGACCTACAAGGCTGGCTTCGGTCGATCCTCAATCATTTTTGGTTCTCATGCTCATCTTGTGGTGGAAGTGCAGAGGTAATAACCACAATGTACCAAGACAACCTATTGACACTGAAATGCAGTCATAAAATGATACAAATAAATGATACAAAAAAATTATACAAATTGCCCTTGAGTGTAATGTAACAAATGTTACAAGTGGTCATGAAATGTAATCTATTCTGTAGGAACTGAAGCGGCGGTGGACCTCACTTCTCCACCACATCTGTGGGGAGCATACATGGGAGAAAGATGGAAGAAAGTGGGCATGCCCTCATCCGGCTATAGGACCAGATGAGCAAAGGTCAAAGCGATGGCTCCACCCAGCGTCTGAGGTGTTCAAGGCATTACGGACTATTGTCGAAGATAAAAGACTTCTGAACGATCTTGAGCAGATGACTCACTTCAAACATACAGGTATGTAGTGTTCGAGTAAAATGAAGCTGTCTGCGTGTTTGTTTAGAGATGGAGATGGACACCAAGTTTACAGTAATTGACTGTGCTTTACTGATGACAAAAGAGAATACAGCAGTCTATTATGGATTTAATTGCTGGAGTACCGCATTTTTCCAGCCCAAAGTTTTAAGCACTGTTTGACCTTGGTTCCCTTGTGTTATCAGTTGCTAGCTTGGCATGCAACACTCCCTAATGCAGATGCCCCAGTCTTTGTCTCAGTGTCAAGGGGTTGGATTTTCTACCTCTAAGGAACATAGTGTTCAGAACATAAAAAGGCATACTACCAATACATATTTACCTTACAATAATTTGATTTACATACCAAAATAAAAAAAAACCCAATGGTGTGGTTACAGTTTTTCCTGTATTCAGCTCAATGTCAATATCTAATGAAATGCTTTCATTTACAGGTTCTTTGGAGGTGTACCACAACATCATGCTGAAGTATTTGCCCAAACGACTCCATTTCGGGTACAATACAATGGTAGCTCGAACGAAGCTTGCCATCCTTGACAACAATTACAATGTTGGCCGAGAGCATGCACAGACATCTGAAGGTATTACAGAATCATAAGTATGACCCTTTGTTCTTAGTTGGTTAGAAATCGTCTGAAGTTATGTTCTCTTCACAGGAGTTCCCAGATACAATTTGGTTTTCCCCAAACAGAGCAAAGAATGGGTAGCCAAGAAGATCTATGAGCCAACAAGCCAATACTTCACTCATCAGCTTGTGGAACGTGTCTTGGAGAGAAGGGAGGACGGAGCGATGGAAGATATAGGCCTACCACATGTCCCACAGCCTCCAAACATTGCCACGAAGGAGAGACCCCCCAAAGAAGACGTCATTAGGAAACATCAATCAAGATTCCCTAGCCACACTGACACTTGAGAAACCTACTGTATGTTCCAGATAGTAAATCTGTTGTAGTAAATTTGTTTGTTGGATAGTAGCACTGTGTGTACTTTGACCTATACTAGAATTTGTTTACTTCTACAGGCTTGTTGTGCATTTTCAAAATAAAACTATAAAGATCTTTTCGAAATATGCTTTAATTGAGAAAAATATTGTAAGAAGCTGAATGCAAAGTTTACAGTGCAGGTAGGTAAGTAGGCTACAGTTCAGAAATTTATGTCAAGAAGGTTAGAAGTCTAATAGCTCTCTTGGTTTAAACCCAGTGTACTCTTCAGTGGGGGATGGGAACGCCTCTCTGACAGCCCAAACGACGCAACTGGGCAATGCGATGCGATTTCCTCGTCCCAATGGATCACCCCTCACTGCCCATTCCAAGATAACCCGATAAGCCACAAGTCGGTATTGCCTGTGAATACAAAACATAGATAGAGCATAGAGTCAGTAACTAGTTATGAGTGGAGGAGGAGGAGGAGGGGGGAAGTCCTGAATAGATGAAAATGGATTCACATTTTTGTGCATGAATATTCTAAAACCTTCCCAATTCTTGGGCTTCCCATATGCATTATTTTACATAAAGTGAATTAGGACATGTCTTCAATGTTATAACCCATTTTTGTTCAAGTCAGAAGAAGGGATAAATTCAATGATAGAATGTTCAGTTTACTACCATAGATGTCGAATTGTCCAGGTGTGAAATAAGCCCTCCCAAAATACTGTAGTATTCTATAATGTTGTATGTCTATAATAAAACATCCCAAAATACTATGAGATTCTTGTAAGCCTTTATAGGCTAGTACTTTTCCCTGAGTTTTACGAGCACAATACAGCTACTACAAAACACTAGCCTACCTTATTACAAACTTGAATCTGAATATGAAATTTATTAGGCTTACCTTTCTGACAATTGGCCATTCGGTCCCTCTGGTGTGGGACGTTTTTTCCAGTTGATTTTGGGGACCCAGAAGAACATTTCCAGCACAGGTTTGTTGATTAGCTGACGCACTTCATGTTGCGTGATGCAAACCGGCAAAACCTCAGTCTCGTCAACCGAGACATTCAAGTTTCCCATATCAGCCGTGATGATAGGGTCCCATTCTTGGCAGCACAGACTTTCCTCTTCTGTCGGCATCTGTCTGCACCTTCCACAAGTACACCACCAACTTCCAGTGATCCTGGAGACAGGATCAGTCGGAGCTTCAGGCGCCTCGGTAGCCCTAGCATTAGCTTGCATCTCAATTTCCCTTTGATGTAGCTCCTCCGCGGTGTATTCCGGTTCAAATCGGTATCCTCGACCATCAAATTCAAATTGAAGTTCGTCTTCCTCGAGTATCCACCTTTCATACTCCATTTTCAATGTTATGCAAGCTAATTTTCACTTATTGCAGTCGTGGAGCACTGGTTTCCTCAACTGTCTCGGACTTCACTGACAATGCTGATCACAGTAAAAAGACTACAACCAAAACTCCTCAATCCCCTTTCAGTTTCCGGTGGCGCGGAGGGATATCATGAACAATACTCTTCCAACAGAATTCAAAGGGGATTTACAAAATGCTACATAAAACACGACAGAAACGGTATTTTGGCATGAAACTTGTTTTGGAATATCCTGGGGAAATACTAACCACTCGGTGAGTTGCACGTCATTTGAAACGAACGTTTATTGTTGTTTTAGAGACATGTTTTCACAGGCACGAAGCTAGCCTGTTTGAAGCAGGTCAGGGGCGAATCGAAATTAGCCAAATACTCGAGACAGAAGCTGTTGACAAAATTTCGTTGTCGACCGTTCTAATTCATCCTAGGCACACCAGAAAAGGGACTTAATGTGTTAAAAACCGAACTATACCTTTAAGGTTCTTTTAGATTCAAATTCACAATGAAAACGATCTTCATCCACTCTGGTTTTCAGAACGTTTTGCATCCACTTTCCACAATGATTTTAGATTCATCCACCTCATTTTTGAAATCAACCTCAATAATCATTTTTGGAATTGTTTTCAGTTTCAGAATCCTCCATTCTAATGTGAACGGAAGGGCTAACTGGATAAATATTGTCTGTGTTGGTGTGAACATGCCCTTATCCGAACATATTGCTGTGGGAACATAGGGCCTAATTTCCAAAAATTCTGTGAAAAGTAAAAATTCCTAACAAATGTGGGAACATAGAGCTGTGGGAAAACAGAGCTGACCCCCATTCAAAGTGGCCTTGAAGTTCTGCGAAATAACCAATTGTATGTAGTTACTAGGGAAAATTAGTAAATATTTGACCAATCAGCATTTGTCAAAATTTGTGAATTTCGGACTCCGGATTTGCTTTTGATGTTGAAACACTTGATATCTGCCATGCTGCTATGCAGTGCCCTGCCATGTTACCGTATGTGTACCCAACGAGGACCGCACCTTTACCACTGCAGAATTTTACCAGGAACTGTTATTGTTTTGAATGGACTGTGATTACTTACACTGAGCCTTCCTGATGAACAATAAGAAGATGGACAATCATTATTTTATGGCTTACTGGAATGGAATTAGGTGTAATTGCCATCCAGAGTGGGGGTAGTGTTGCAAATTAGTGCGGGGTCCTTTAAGACGCTGTGTGCGTAGGAGTGGGCGGGGTAGAGTTGCCATAGAGGTAGTGAGAGAGTCAGGAAGATTTTGTATTAGTTAGAGCGGTGACCAGAGCAAGTGTTGGTCCTGCGGGATCTATTGTTGATTTTGCTTAGTAGTTAAATAAATCCTCCAACGAAGCAGTCGTGTGTAACGCTCATTATCAACACCCAAGTCTTGTAGATGGGACGTTAACCCCGAAGTAGATGATAACTTCGGCCCTGGAGACTAGTTTTAACAGAACTCTCCTCTGTATTCCTGACTACGGTTGGGATATAAACAGAAAAGGTTAACAAGGGCTATGCTTAAACTTACTCTGGTATATTGCTTTAAGAGTCATCGTGATCATTCTACAACAGTTTTCAGGTCGATTGATGACTGTTTCACCTCGTTTTAGCTCCTCACAGCGTAGAAATTGAATATGCAAGACTAGTGCCGCGGAGTTGTAGGGAGAGCTCTAGCGGTGAAAATGCTAACTCAAGCCGAGAAAACGAAGTCACATAACGGCCGCTCTTTGGGTCTTTTTTCCAAACAAATATATGTGTGCCTTTGTATTGAAAACAACAAGTTGTTAACTGGTTAGCGATGCTTTTCTGAATCTTTTGGGGAAAGGACACCTGCAAAGAGGAGCTCTGTGGCGAAAAATGTGAGCCTAAACCCAGCACAAACCGAAAGTAAAAATCTGTCTTGCAAAGTTCATCTTTAAGTGATAGCTAAGAACAACATAGTAAAGAAGACTCTAAGAGATAGTTCGGGGAACACACTCAGAAAAGTAAACAACTTTGGTAAGATATATCTTTCGAGTCTTCTTAGTGAGCTAAGAGTGAGCGTTATCAGGGAACACAGCCCTGATTGGCAGTGGGTTATGACCTGCCTCTCCACTGAAAGTCTAAACTCTGTTTAAATATTGACTTTGAAATATTTAGTTGCTATGATGACCTAAAACTTTGTGCTCCAGGCTTGTCAAGGCATGCATTCTTGACAATGCTTGAGAGAAAGTCAGAGCGGTTTGGAAGGGTGAGGTGTAATTTTAATATTCAATTAAATCTATTGTCTAATAGCCACAATGTATTATTTTTAACAATATCCGACATATATTAAGACTATTACATGCTCAATCAGAGGCAGAAAAATGATTCCAAAAGGAAAACACAAAGGACATAGGCCTAAATTATCCAGCATGTCACCCCAACACGTTGGCAGTGTCTGCTGACAGCAATCGGAAAGCATATAGATTCCGAAAGTCAAAAGGGTTTGTTATTACACACACTAGGCCTACTACTACTCTGAGTGCTTCGTGAGTGTGTGTGTGCGTGTGTGTGTGTGTGTGTGTGGTGGTGGTGGTGGGTGGGTGGCTTGGGGTGGGGGAGACTGTTCTAAACATTAGAACTCAGTAAGTTAGTTTAAAAAAGGGCATTATATGACCTCTTTAAGTACATTTACATTTACATTTATGCATTTAGCAGACGCTTTTATCCAAAGCGACTTACAAAAGAGGGATAACAATTAAGCTGCAACACAATACAAGTAAGTGCCTACTGGGAGTGCCATTTGCTAATAGGAGAGCAAGTGCTAGAGTTTAGAAGTGCTTGGTCAGTGCATTCCAAGTAATTTAACGAATTAGGACAAGAGATACTCTTGAAAGAGCTGGGTCTTCAAGAGTCTCTTGAAAGTAGAAAGAGTGCCTGTTGTTCTAAGTATTTGGTCTGTTAAACATACTCTTGTTGCTATTTTAGAAGCCTGGAAAAGCCACTTGTGGCTCGTCCACATGGACAGCTGCCAAGGAGCTCTCCTGTAAATCCAGCTCCCATCTAAAAGAAGAAGTCGTGGAGATTGCCGTTTGCCGACATGGCTAAATATGCATCGGGGGGAAGTCTTTGCATACCCCTTTTACCTACAGAAAGACCTTGCCGGCAGGCAGAACATATCCTTCTTTTCTACGGACCAGATGGATATGCCTGATTTTCAGAGTGAGCATCTATATTTGTTAATGTACTTATACATTTCACTACAACTTGTGTAATTATTAATGTACATTTCTATTCTAGCTATTATTATTTTACTTTATTCTTCACTTTTAACAATATTTTAACAACAGTCTTTGGAGTCTACAGAACTGGTGAGAAGGCCTACTTTGAGGGAGGTCTTTGCATACCCCCTTTACCTACATCGTCTTCTTCTGTACGGACCAGATGTGCTGCTACAGGCCATACGTGAAGATGGTGACTTAATACATTTGAGGAGCTGTTGAAGGCATCTGTTGAAGATGAAGCCCATGTTGTCTGTGGTGCATGCCAAGGCCCATGCCGCCAAATGTGAATTAAGAATAATCCTACTGCATTCTGACTAAACTACCATTTGCCTTTACATTGTGATTACAATGTGCATTTTCCTGAATGTTAACATGTTGCAGATCACATGGAGCGGTAAATACCAACCGGGGGCAGGGACAACTTTGGGCGAGGAGGTAATGATCTTCTTTGACATCCATTTTCCTTTGACATTAAATGAATCAAATTTATGAAGAGATCTATACCGAGGTTGTACATTTTCACTGTTCGCAGATTGAGCAAGTGAACAGCTTTGTGTCAAGACTTGCTTTAACCACCAAATATATGACCAAAGCTGGTAAATATTTTTATTAAAGTATTTTTATTCTGAACTCTACAGTATGTGGCAAAGTGGACTTGGACATGTAGCCGGACTACGCCACCCGAGACCTAACGTCCCGGGAAGTCTTTAAGAAACATTATACTACTATTCAATCACTAGGTCTTACAGGTTCGTTCAATTGAGCAGAGACAGGCTTCAGACACCAAGAAATATAAATAAATAATTTATTTATATAAACAGATCCTTCCATATACACACTCAGACTTAGACATCCAGATAGAATCTGGCAACATGCACTGTGCCAGTGGGCCTTGCAGTACTATGGGGCGTGGTGTTGGAAAGACTAGGAGAAAGCTGTAGGACTGGCTTACCACAGGTGCAAAAAGGATCAGAAGGGGGGGACTAAGCACTATCCGCTCACACACACACACGCACAAACATCCACAGCACACCTGGATTCACAGCACAAAGTCACTGCAAGATAAAGAGGGCACCCCAAAGGTGAGAGAGCGAAGGTCAGTGTAGGGAGGCCACCACCTTGACACCGCCAAGCACCCGGGTAAGCCTAAGTTCCTGTCCACAAGAGAAGAAGAATTAACCACACAGAACATGTCTGCCATTACATTAACATTACTCATTAATCTAGAATATGCCACTTATCTTAAAAGCCTAAAAGGCTGGATCAGATGCCCATAGCCCAACTGCAGCTGTCCACTGGCACTGGAACGCAGTCGACACACACACACACACACACACACGCAACATTGACAATATGACACACACACACACACACACACACACGTTTGCATACGGCCTCTCACACACGTACGCACAACCACATACAGTACACATGATACGGAGACAGTCGCGTCATGCGAGACGATAAGGACACAGACTATTCAAAACACAGAAGGATTCTTATGCAGCACCGCTAAACGCTAAAGGCATGCAAGTAGCACAGCCACCAGTTACCCTGCGTGCTAGCTGACAGCAGACAAACTTAAAAACAACAAACGGGAAGAATTGCAGGAGATAAAACAGCAGCTAGTTCATAGCGTGGATGGAAAGGATGCCGGGTCACTCGATCACCTTGCACCACACCGCATCTATAAATGTAAACATGACAGTTAACTAGGGTCCAAACAGGAAAATGACGTTACCTGTAACTAGCTCTTGGACCTACCATACAGGGCGTGTTATCCTCCCAAACACCCATCATGGATGAGCACCTGGCTGGGAGTTCCAGATACCAGCAGCTAACAAACCAGAAAGAATAGCTAAGTGAGGAATGCCTATGAACAACTGATGACTAATTATAAATCAGCCAAACATACCTGTCACGGAGAGCTCTACAACGCGAGCCTCACTGAGATACGGACTAGAGGTGGCAAAATGGCTCTACAACAACAAGCAAAACAAAGACTCAACGACATGGACTCGCGGACTGACGAAATGAAATAATAACTATAAAATCAACTTACCTAAGGTCAAAGACCTCAATAAAACAAATGGTCTGACGGCCTGTGCATCACAGCGCAACACCAGGGCCCAGTTCACCTGAAGGCAACAAGTAGCTGTTTCGATTAAAAGCCACCTTCCAATTTATAAGTGACTTGGGTCCGCCTCCCCATTAACCTGCACCTGAATGTAATTTTGAGGAGACGTACAAATGGGCGTCCTGCTACCAGTACATCAGGGGCGGCCAAACCAAGGGCCTGGGGCCAATAGTGTACCCTCTGCGGGGCGGTAGTAGTGTAGAGGTTAAGAAGTTTGACTAGTGTGCTAGTATTATGGAAGTTGTGGTACAATTGTTGTTGTTGAGTTGACTTGCGGTTATAATAATGGAGTTGACTTGACTGTACCCTTGTGTACCCCTACCCAACAATCTGATTACAACAGACAGTAGGCTGCTTTACACAGGCCCAGCAAGACAGTACTTCCACATGGTGGTGATGTCAGAGCAGGAGAAGAACACTACTCACTGAGAGTCATGACCAAAATAACCACAATGGGGTGAGGGGCACCAGAAATCGAATAATTCCAAATTACTATTGGCAAAGTATCACCGAAGACACTAACAAATGGGTAAGACACGAGTTTAAAGATATAAATATCTGTACTAATCCAACAGGGACCTGGATAATGTACTGTACAAGCTATTTAAAGGTATAATCCAGCGTGAATCAACACCTAACCCTGCTGTTTTATACTGCTAAGCGCTACTGAAAGCTACCTCAATGATAAAATTTTGTGCATCGTAGACCGAGTTTGCGAAACGGCAGCTAACACTAACTGAATGAGGCATGTCAAAAACGAAACCTAATCGATTTGCTTTCGTTTTGAAATGCCCCTTTCTGTTAACATTAGCTGCCGTTTTGCTATCTCAGTCTGCCTTGCATAAAATCCAGTGATTGAGGTGGCTAACAATAGCACTTGGCACTACTATTGTAAAATTGGCCTTATTTGTGTAACCGGCGGCTCTTGGTACGCATTAACTTTGCCCCTTCAGAGACACCGTAGTTTTAGCCTGGATCTGACACGCCCCCATGTAGCATTCCAGTGGCTATTCATTCATTGTTATCGAGTGCATCTCCTATAAAACAGTGCCCACCGGCAGGCCGTGTTAAGAGCTCTGGCGTCCATAATCCCTGGTTGGTCTCTACCATATTCACCAAGAAGGTGTTCAGCAGCCTAACGTAGCCTAACGCTTCCGGGTAGTGTGCAGGATAAACTACCGAAGGTTTGGGTTCGGAGGATTCCGAAGGCATCCTCGCTGCTAGTGTGTTGCTGCCTGTGGACTTTGGCAACGTTCCGGTAGTATACGCTGTTACGGAGACAGTCTTGCGTGACTACGGCGCTAGATGCCATTATTTAGGTCACTGGGCCTATGGTACATGGAGGTTGACTTGCCACTGCTGTTTTGCCTTTATTAATTAGTATTGCCTTAACCTTTTGTTTTCTGCATTTTTGGTTTGTTTGGTTGATTTGCTGTGCCTGCCACTTAAGCTCTGCCCAGGCGTATGTTTTTGTTTTGTTTGTCCATTTTATGTTCTTGTTCTCCTCGTGGTTACACTGCGACGCTGGCCTGTGGGGAAGTACGGACTGCCTTTTGTAGTTTGCTGTTGTGGTAACTATGTAGACATATTGTTAAGTTAAGCTTATATATTCTTACATCTAGGTTTAACCAATTTTCCTTGTCTTCTCTGACAGTTCAGCTGTTCAACGGGGCAGGTCGCCGGATCTGAGTCCTCCTCTTCGCGCACTTCACAAAGTACTTGTAGTGGTAAACGAGCACCTCACCATTTGCTGTAATCACTTATTTTTGCAGTATTATACTTGTGTGTGCGTGCGTGTGTGTTTGTGTGGATAGGCACCAGTACCAAGAGCACGTGTGGTGTGTCGGCCTCACTCTTCCAGGACAGGTAACCTACCCCCCCCTCCATTCCATAACTGCTTTATTTAATATAGCATTAATTGGTATCCAGTGTTATGGTGGCAGCCCTTACTTCCCCTATGTGCCGTATGAGTGTTTCTCACCCCTGCGAACAAAGTGCCTCCGTATAAAATAAATCAAATAAACAGAAAAGTGTGATTAAACAATTTTTATTTTTACATCTCTTTATTAATAAACATTCTTTATTTTGACTGAAACTTCACGTCTCTGTATTTACTAGCGTATCTGTGTTGCCTTGTCATTGGGTTTTCAGAGATGACTAAAACTGAAATCAATACATCTTGAGGTGAAAGGCCCCAGGTGGCGTAGTCTTTAGCCAAGACCCTTAAATTCACCCTCTGGGTCACAAAGTGGCGTAGTCGGCAGGATTTGTAAAGAGACGTGTGTTTCAGTTTAGTTTGTGTTTGTTTGTTTGTTTTTTTGTTTATTTTTGTGTGAAAGGCAAACTTTGTAGTCAGTGTAAAAGGCAAAGCAGTAGTTGGCGCGGCGTGGGACCTGGCAGTTCATCGTGAAGGCCATCTCTCTCAGCTGCATCATCTCCCAACGTAACTTGACTTTTCTATCTTGTAGCAATGTCTGAAGAATTGCAGGAGCTAAGGGAGTTGGTGCGTCAGCTCCAAGCAGACAAGGAGCGTCTGACACAAGAACGGGCGTCCACCCCAGTTGCAGAGACATCGGCAGGCTCTTCCAGCCAACAGACTGTACGCTCTGGTAACTCCTCTTCTACTGAGAGACTGTTGTACCTCCCAAGGGAGCGGAAATGTCCTATGTTCCGGGGCCGGGCTGGCATTGGTGTGGATGAGTGGGTTGAGGAAGTGGAGGCATGTGTTCGGGTAAGACATCTGGGGTCACTTGACAAAGCATATTTTATGTTTGATCACTTAGAGGGCGAGGCCAAAGATGAAATTAAATATAGGCCCCGAACTGAGAGAGAAGATCCAGCTAAAATAGTTTCCATCCTTAAAGAATTGTATGGGTGTTCTAAATCTTATGTTGCTCTTCAAGAGAATTTCTTTTCTAGAAAGCAATTGGATGGTGAGTCGTTACAAGAGTATTCACATGCTCTCCTTTCGCTCATGGATAAAATTAAACAATGTTCCCCTGAGTCAGTACCCCAGTCTGATAAACTGTTACGTGATCAATTTGTAGAATATGTTCTCGATTCAGATTTGCGTAGGGAACTGAAGCGATTGACCCGCCAGACTCCAGAGCTATCCATGCTAGAGGTGCGAGCAGCAGCCATACGTTGGGAGCGGGAGGGCAGGCCTACTGATGTCACACGAGGTAGGAGTTACTCTGTCCCTTCTCTCTGTGCTATGCAGTGTGCTAGGGCCCAACAGGGCGTCCCCACCCCTTCAACCAACTCAGCAAGTTCAGAGATGGCAGAGTTAAAGGCTATGTTGCTTAAACAGCAGGAACAGATAAGTCAGCTAACCAATAGCCTTAGCATGTTACAGGGCCCTACACGTACACCCAGATCTACTCAGTCTTTCCCTGTTATCTGCAGACGATGCCAAAAGCCCGGTCACTATGCCAGGGAATGTGACAATGAGCGAGTGGTCCCAGCACGTAGTCCAGCCCCTCGTAGTCAGGTACAGGGTGACTCTACCTCTGCATCCCAGTCGGGAAACTAGCTCCCACCAATGTGCTGAGTCACACATTGGGAAGGGACATTACTGGCTCATGTGGTCCAGCCCCTGCACGTGAATCTGTCAACTCACTGTTAGCTCAGTGTCCTAAGGTAGCTGTACGGGCGGGGGGCATTGTGGTTAATTGTCTTTTGGATACAGGGTCCATGGTGTCCACCATGGTAGAAAGTTTTTTCCTGCAACACTTTAAAGATAAGCTCCAGCATTGTCATTGGCTACAGCTTCGTGCTGCTAATGGGTTAGACATACCATATACAGGTTATGTAGAGTTAACAGTCGAAGTGCTTGGTAAGGTCATTCCCCAGCGAGGCTGGCTAGTTGTAAAAGATCCCCCTGGTCAGCACCCCCTCCTGCAGTCCCTGGAGTACTCGGAATGAATGTCATTCGAGAATGTTATGAAGAATTGTTTGGACAGCATGGCCCAGCCCTCTTTGACCTTCCACCTGTCATCCATGCCTCACCCCCCTGGCAGCGAGCCTTGCAATATTGTCATAAAGCCCAGTTACATCCGCCCAAGGCTAGGGTAGGAGTTGCTAAGGTAAGGGGCCGGCGGCCTGTTCACATACCAGAGGGCTCTGTTAAGCTGGTAGCGGCTACTTGCGCTGTGCAGTTCGGGGCAGCCTCGGCCACTGTTCTACTGGAACCGGCGAACCACTCCCTTCCTGAAGGTCTCCTTGTCTCCCCTGCCCTAGTACAGGTGCACCGAGGTACAGTTTTTATCCCTGTAGTCAATGTAGGGAAGACGCGAGCAACCCTTCACCCCCGGCATTTGGTAGGCTTATTGGCCCACGTCACTGTTGAGAGTCTCCCCACAGACATAACTGAAGTTGCAGCCAGGCCCACTCTCTTGACAGCGACCCTCCAGTCTCATACAGGACAGGTTAGCTCTGTGAGGGAAAAGATCCAGACTATGGATCTGTCAGTACTTGCCGACCCTGAACAAGAACAGGTTAGGTCACTGCTCCTCAAGCACGAGCCCGTCTTTTCTGCTTTTGAGGGAGACCTCGGCTGTACTAATCTGCTGTCCCATGACATTCCGCTGCTTGATGATAAGCCTGTCAGGCAAAGGTATAGGCGTCTCCCCCCTTCTGATTATGATGCAGTGAAGGCCCATCTCCGCCAGTTGTTGGATAGCCAGGTCATCCGGGAGAGTAGTAGCCCCTATGCCTCTCCCATTGTTCTCGTTCGCAAGAAGGATGGTAGCCTTCGACTATGCGTGGATTACCGACAGCTTAACAGCAAGACGCGAAAGGATGCTTTCCCGCTTCCACGCATCGAAGAATCCTTGGATGCCCTGTCTGGAGCCCAGTGGTTCTCCACGCTAGATCTGGCTAGCGGCTACAACCAGGTTCCGGTGACCGCTCAAGACCGCCCCAAGACTGCATTTTGCACGCCCTTTGGGCTATTCGAATTTAATCGAATGCCCTTTGGGCTGTGCAACGCTCCAAGCACATTTCAGCGGTTGATGGAGAGGCTGTTTGGAGATCAGAACTGTCAATCATTGCTCCTGTATTTGGACGACATCATTGTCTTTTCGTCCAGCGTGGAAGACCACCTAAGTCGCCTGGACCTGGTGCTGAACCGCCTCCACAAAGAAGGCCTCAAAGCCAAGCTAGAGAAGTGTTGCTTCTTCAGGAAGGAGGTCCAGTACTTGGGGCACGTTATTTCACGTGATGGTGTATCTACAGATCCCAGTAAGGTCTCTGCCGTGAGTAACTGGCCCCTCCCCACCAACGTTTCGGACGTAAGATCATTCCTGGGTTTTGCAAGTTACTACAGGCGCTTCGTGGAGGGTTTTTCAAAGCTAGCTGCCCCGCTACATCGCCTGGTAGCTGAACTGTCGGGGACCAAGTCCCGGAAGGGCCAGGGGACACGTCTGGATGGCTCCTGGACCGATGCCTGCATGGAGAGCTTCCAAAAGTTGAAAGACAGGTTAGTGAATGCACCAACATTAGCCTTTGCTAACTTCACTCTCCCTTTCATTCTTGAGGTAGACGCCAGCCACATCGGTCTTGGAGCAGTGTTATCTCAGGAGCAGCAAGGGAAGGTCCGCCCCATCGCCTACGCCAGCAGGAGCCTGAGCCCTCCAGAGAGAAACTACAGTTCTATGAAGCTGGAGTTCCTGGCCATGAAGTGGGCGGTGACGGAGAAATTCCGAGAGTACCTGTGGGGCCAGCAGTGCACTGTTTGGACTGATAACAATCCCCTGAGCCACCTGGACACTGCAAAATTGGGTGCTACAGAACAGCGGTGGGTAGCTGAGCTGTCTGCATACGACTACACCATCCGATACAGAGCCGGTCGCTTGAACAAGAATGCAGACTCGCTGTCCCGCCAGCCCCCATCAGAGGTTCCTGAAGCTCATGGGCCCACGACCACCAGTACGGGCATACCAGTGCCCATACAACAGGCCGCTCGCCGAGAGGACAGGTTCCAGGTGACTCAATCAAGCATCTCCGTCCTCCCCTTCCGGACCACTGAGGACATGCAGGCCTTGCAGGCGGCAGACCCAACCATCAGTGCCTTCCTCCCGTTCTGGCGCACTCAGAAGCCACCCAACTCAACGGCCCATGGAGGGCTACCAGGAGCATCCAAAATGCTGTTGAAGCAGTGGGACAAGCTGGTCGAGCTCCGCGGGCTGCTGTATCGCTGCATTCACAGGCCTGATGGGGGTGAGGAAGTCTACCAGGTCCTTCTTCCTGAGTGTCTGAAGGAAGAAGTGTTGCAACAACTGCATAATGAGCACGGCCATCAGGGAATTGAACGGACCACCGAACTGATACGCCAGCGCTGCTATTGGCCGGGCATGGGAGAAGATATCAAGCAGTGGTGCCAAAACTGCGTACGTTGCACCCTTGCCAAGACCACGCTCCCCAAGCTCCGTGCACCGATGGGACACGTATTGGCCTCTCGTCCTAACCAGATACTTGCAGTGGATTTCACTGCGTTAGAGCCAGCTCGAGATGGTAGGGAACAAGTGTTAGTCATGACTGATGTGTTCTCTAAATTTACACAGGCTGTCCCCACCCGAGACCAGAAGGCGTCCACCGTGGCTAGTGTGCTCGTCCGGGAATGGTTTGTTCGGTATGGAGTTCCCGCCCGTATCCATTCTGACCAAGGCCGCAGCTTTGAGAGTACCATCATCTACCAGCTGTGCAACTTGTATGGCATCCACAAGACCCGAACCACGCCCTACCGCCCACAGGGCAATGGCCAGTGTGAGCGGTTTAACCGCACGATGCATGATTTGCTTCGGACGCTCTCTCTCGAACAGAAGAGTCATTGGCCGGAATATCTACCGCAACTAGTGTTTAGCTATAACACTGCCATCCATCAGTCAACGGGTGAGTCACCACATTTTTTAATGTTTGGCCAAGAACCTCAACTTCCTGTTGATTTTCTTTTAGGTAGGGTGCAAGAACCAGAGGGTGGCAAGGTGAGTGACTGGGTGCAGGAGCACCAACGGCGCCTTGAAGTGGCCTTCCAGGGTGCCCGGGAGCGGATGGAGGTAGCGGCTGCACGAAGGAAGGAGCGACATGATCAGAAGACCCTGAGTGAACCCCTGGGGGTTGGGCAGCTAGTCTATGTTCGGGACCATACGGTGAGGGGACGGACCAAGATTCAAGATGCCTGGAGTCCAATCCTACATCAAGTCCTCCAAGCCCCAGCTCCAGGAGGGGTTGTGTACTCCATAGCTCCAGAGCATGACCTGACCAGGAGCCGTCAGGTGCATCGGACCATGTTAAAGCCTGGACCTCCTCGTGGTATCATAGAGCTATCCAGCATGCCAGTTGAACCTCATAGTACGGAGGAAGGGGGTCTGGAAGAAGATGTGGGGCGGTGGGTTCGGGTTCCAACAGGAGAGCCTCTCATTCAACCCGCCCAAGTCTATCCAGTTGCCCCCCAGGCTGGAACCTCTGGAACTCTGCCACCCCCTGCACCGGTCGAGCCAGTGCAAAGCACCTCTGTTCAAGCTCCACCACCAGCTGACCTGCCCGAAACTGCTTTGGAGGATGGAATTTCAACAGTCCGGAAGACCTCTCGTGCCAATGCTGGGAGACATGGAAACCCTCATCACCTCCCCATGTCAATGGTGAGTAGAGCAGATGGGGCTACACACTCCCTGGTATCTGGGTCTAGTAGTGAGGTCACTGTAGTTTTCCGACCTTGGTGCTAGAGTACAAGCGCTGCTGTTTATGGTCTTCTTTTGTTTGTTTTCCCCTCAATTCTTTTCTATTTTATTGCTGAGTTGATGTTTAAATAGCATATCGGCGGGACGCCGATACAAAAGGGCGGGGTAGAATGTAACCGGCGGCTCTTGGTACGCATTAACTTTGCCCCTTCAGAGACACCGTAGTTTTAGCCTGGATCTGACACGCCCCCATGTAGCATTCCAGTGGCTATTCATTCATTGTTATCGAGTGCATCTCCTATAAAACAGTGCCCACCGGCAGGCCGTGTTAAGAGCTCTGGCGTCCATAATCCCTGGTTGGTCTCTACCATATTCACCAAGAAGGTGTTCAGCAGCCTAACGTAGCCTAACGCTTCCGGGTAGTGTGCAGGATAAACTACCGAAGGTTTGGGTTCGGAGGATTCCGAAGGCATCCTCGCTGCTAGTGTGTTGCTGCCTGTGGACTTTGGCAACGTTCCGGTAGTATACGCTGTTACGGAGACAGTCTTGCGTGACTACGGCGCTAGATGCCATTATTTAGGTCACTGGGCCTATGGTACATGGAGGTTGACTTGCCACTGCTGTTTTGCCTTTATTAATTAGTATTGCCTTAACCTTTTGTTTTCTGCATTTTTGGTTTGTTTGGTTGATTTGCTGTGCCTGCCACTTAAGCTCTGCCCAGGCGTATGTTTTTGTTTTGTTTGTCCATTTTATGTTCTTGTTCTCCTCGTGGTTACACTGCGACGCTGGCCTGTGGGGAAGTACGGACTGCCTTTTGTAGTTTGCTGTTGTGGTAACTATGTAGACATATTGTTAAGTTAAGCTTATATATTCTTACATCTAGGTTTAACCAATTTTCCTTGTCTTCTCTGACAGTTCAGCTGTTCAACGGGGCAGGTCGCCGGATCTGAGTCCTCCTCTTCGCGCACTTCACAAAGTACTTGTAGTGGTAAACGAGCACCTCACTATTTGCTGTGATCACTTATTTTTGCAGTATTATACTTGTGTGTGCGTGCGTGTGTGTTTGTGTGGATAGGCACCAGTACCAAGAGCACGTGTGGTGTGTCGGCCTCACTCTTCCAGGACAGGTAACCTACCCCCCCTCCATTCCATAACTGCTTTATTTAATATAGCATTAATTGGTATCCAGTGTTATGGTGGCAGCCCTTACTTCCCCTATGTGCCGTATGAGTGTTTCTTACCCCTGCGAACAAAGTGCCTCCGTATAAAATAAATCAAATAAACAGAAAAGTGTGATTAAACAATTTTTATTTTTACATCTCTTTATTAATAAACATTCTTTATTTTGACTGAAACTTCACGTCTCTGTATTTACTAGCGTATCTGTGTTGCCTTGTCATTGGGTTTTCAGAGATGACTAAAACTGAAATCAATACATCTTGAGGTGAAAGGCCCCAGGTGGCGTAGTCTTTAGCCAAGACCCTTAAATTCACCCTCTGGGTCACATTTGGATGAAGGAAAGTTGGCTACCCTACTTCTGATACAGGTCAGATCTTGAATTCTTACTATCTTATGGCGTTTTCAAAATGATATCGCGTTGCAAAATGTTTTATGTCACCCATTGGGGTGAATGGGAACTGTTATGGCACGTTACGACTAATTGCTAACCTCAATTAGTTGCAGAACAGGGGTTGAAGAGGGAGAATTTCTGATAGCATCAGCACAATTCTCTTTCAACCTGGCTACTGCTAATAGGCTAATAGGAGAACAAGTGCAAGAGTCTAGTACTTCTAAACTCTTGCACTTGCTCTCCTATTAGCAAATGGCACTCCCAGTAGGCACTTACTTGTATTGTGTTGCAGCTTAATTGTTATCCCTCTTTTGTAAGTCGCTTTGGATACAAGCGTCTGCTAAATGCATAAATGTGAATGTAATGTAAATGTACTGCCTCGTCCAGTTTTGTGATGCACAAGAAACCCAGTCTCTTGAATCTGGGATCGAGGAGTGTGAGCATTGTCATCACTCTATTGCCTCCGCTCTCAATGATCAATAAATGACATTGACCCAGTGTACCAGATTGGCACCCAGTTGTCTTGGGCTGGGTTGTGTGACTGAGCATCTCCAACAATGCAATTACTTTGGAGGCCCTCACTCATTTCTCCACAGAGAGCTCTACCGTTAATTGCTGAAAAGGACTAACAGTTGGTTTCCACAGGGTGGCAAATTTTGCCCTGCGAGTGGCGAATTCGCCAAGACTGGCGAAAAAAGTTGGGAAATCTTCAACTTTTGGCGAATTTTGAACGTTACATGACAAGGCAAAAGCGGGAGTACAAAATTTTGCAAACATCACGGCGGCATCCATGACTTCGTTACATGAAAAATATATTATTTGATTAAAGGGTCCTTGGGCCATAGTTTCTATCTACATCAAACCGACCGTAAAACCACTACTCTTCGATGAAGTAGGTGGCGTGACCTCAGTCTTTAAGAGCTGTTGTGACGCATATGTGATGTAAGTAGGGCTGGGCGATATGGCTGAAATCTCTATCACGATATAGGCTCAGTATATTGGTCGATATCGATAATTATTGAATTTTTTTAATGACGTATTTAAATGGGCCCAGGTGCGCAAAACACCTTAATTTTTTTTAAGGTTTATATTTTATTTTTAATATAGAGTTATTACATTAAATGGCAGCACTGTCATGTATAAATATATACTAAAAAATAGTGTTTGAGCAGGGTTGAATTCTGCTTTAAAGTGGCCTATTATTTTAGGGTTCTTTTAAACTCCTGAAGTAGCCCATTCTCTCCCTTAAATAAAACTAGTAGTCAAAAAAATAATAATTTAAGAGGAGAAGTCTAATGTCTCTCCACACTAAAATATAAGCTGAATAAATAGGCCTACCAATACATAAAGGAAATTAATATTTTAACTAAAATATGTTATGTTATTCATCTATTAAATAGGCCAATCAGAGAGGGGCTTTGTATGGTTTACATTGCTGCCTATGTGGCAACTGTTCTGCAGCAGACTCGTTAGCATAATGTGACTTCAAAACGAAGTTTGTTTTGGTGCACTGGCATGCTTTTCACTTCACACAAGGCTACTTGATAACATGGATTACTTCAATGAGTTTGATTAAGGTAAAATTACAAAATCATTCAGCTTTAATGTGTTCAGTAGGTTGCTGACCATACTAGCTAGTTTGAGCTTTGTCTGTTGTATGTTTACCTTGCTAACGTTGTGCGCTAACATCGTCAGATCTGTCCCTGCATCCAGTAACGTCATGTGCACCGTTAGCTGTCAGCTGTCGTACTTTACAAGTTCATATGTGAACAGTGTTGTTCATCAGGCCTTTCCGACTTTTCAAACAATCTACTCACAGTTATTAATTACGATTGCCCTGCATTACTAAATCAGAACATGAATCAGCTGAAAGTATCTCTGACTAGTTTCAGGCTACATGAAAAGCAAGCCTGAGTGGCAGCAGCTAACCAGTAAACAATCAGTCAGTGCGTGCCCTTTCTGGTAGAGCGCAGTCAATGAGCGCAGCGCGCTTCTTGAAAATGCGTACAGAGCGGAGCTAGAATCCGCCCGGGGAAAAAAATTCTATCGAAAGTTCTATCGAGCGCATTTTCTATTGCTATCGAGTAAGTGTCTATCGCGATTCATATCGCTATCGTTTTATCGCCCAGCCCTAGATGTAAGCCCCTCGAACACTTCTCCTCTGTATCGCGCTACATCAGCCCTGTACTGCTGTTCCCGTCTGCTGGAGCGGACAACGCCGACCATCTTCCCACTGGTGTAGCTGTAACTCAGGACATGGCCGGACTTGAAATGGTTCTCCCCTCTACTTATGAGTTTGTCTTGCCCTCCAAAGAAGGTAGTGAAATTAGCCAGGGTGATAGCCATGATGTAGAGTGGATATGGCGCAATACAGAGGGAAAGCGTTCGAGGGGCTTACGTCACATATGCGACACACACGCTGTAGTCAGTCTTGATACGCTTTCTCAAAAGCCTAGAACAATCTCACGATAAACTGACAAAGTTTTCTGATGTAAATTCCTCATTTAATTCGGCGAACAACATATGTGTAACCCAGAACATATAATGACTTTGACCAGAAAATAATACTTTTTCCCAACACAAATTCAATGACCATTAGGTGACTTCCGGGGTCCCATGGGCTAAGCGGACCTAGCTATTCAGACATGTGACTAATGAGCTCTATTGGAAGACACAGAAAAAAATTGCTTTGCAATTGATGCTGCTTTCCAGGAGTATAATAAATTCTGAATTTTTATGTAATAATCGCTATTAAGGCCATGTTTAAGGGCTTATAGCTTTTGAATAGCACAAAGTACAATCTCAGAATTTCTTCAGTATATACCTTTTCTCATGTTCCATAAGTACATTAAGTTTTGGAATTGTAGGTATAGGCAATCAAAATCACTTGAGAGTCTAAAATGCTAGCATTTAGCACGATTTTACGAAGTTATTCATAACTGAAATGGAATATCTCGGGAATGCAATTAGATATCAGGCTGAAGTTTTAATAGGATGGTCACAGGATGTGGGGCATTCTTTAAACAGAAAAAATAGCAATATTGTTAGTCCCTGGTGACTGCTCCTCGAATTTAACCCTAATTTAGCCAAATATGCTAATTCTCGTTAACTATGCGTGATCTCAAAATGTGCCAAGCAGAAATGGATTCTACACGAAAAAGCACTATAACATCATGTGTCAAAAATTTGGTAGTGACCTCTATCGCGAAGTTGCTTATTTTGACCTGACTATGAGAACAGACAATTTCGGCCCTCTCCCAATTCCCAAGTCTTCTACATTTGCGAAAATGCCAATGTAAATGCACATAACTACTCCAGTTACGTTCAAGATAATATGCTAGTTTGGGTGACCAGGGTGATTGATATGTTAGTGTCTCGACAGGCTTTGTTGGGATTCGGGACATGCCACTCAAAATCGGTTAATCTGGGACGTCTGGACATTCTACTGATGTGAAGGAAGGGGAATTGCCGGCTTTCTCCGGTTTCTAACAGAGCAGTGGTCATTGGAATCACGAGAACCTTCACATTAGCGTTCACTTTACCTCAGGTTCTCTGTAACAATAAACCACAAATATTTTTTATTTCTAGATAAGGCCGGGATATTAGTGTAGTGAAATAAACATCTTGAATATTGACAAACCTACTCAGATATTTGTTGGGCAGACTCTCTCAAAGCACTCCGAAGTATCGTCAGAAAGCTTTGTGAACTATTTTCTAAAAGTAGTGATCAAAGCTTTTTTTTTTTTTAAACATGCTTATTTGCGAAAATATACTTACAATGAAGTTGTTCCTTTGCTCCGGTGTCCGCCATCTTTGTTGAAAAATGTTGGCTGGGGTGTCCTGGGTAATTTCATCTCCCACTTCGTTTTGAGCCATCATTGGAGCCCACTATATTTTTAAGGTGGATTTTAAGGGGAAAATAGCACTTACACACACTTACGACAGCCTCTTTTCTCCAAATGGTACAAACTGAAGAATAAGAGTACAATCCGTCTCCCACCTGACGATGACTCTTTGAATCTTCATATGGAAAGGTCAAACTACCTTACATATTGCCAGCTTCATTACAATCTACAAGAGCATCCTTCTCCCATTGGTCACGGCTGGGAACTAGTGAATGGAAAGTGTCGACCAGTGTGTCACACCCTGCCCCCCTTGCCCCAGCAGTTCACACCTCATGACTGCTCAGACGAAAGTAGCAGTGATGATGAGATGAGTCAGTGTGGAGACTCAACAGATTCAGATGAAGAGTCTTTTTAGTTAATTCAATAAATAAATTGTAAAAAAATGTTAATGTTATGTTAATAAAAACAACCCCAAGCTAAATAATCTTCTCTGTCTCCCTGCTTTCATTGGTTCCACCCAAGACATCTGATAACCTATGAGTATGTTGTAATTTTACTATCCATAACTGAATTCAGTATGAGCAGACCTTTCATTTGAGCCTAATATTAAGGCTGTCTGACGATTTTGAAAAATTGACATTTAAAGAGCCAAAAGTGGCAGCCATCTTGAATTTGAAGGTCAAAAATAAGTCAAATCAATAAATCTACATCATTTGTGAATTTCTTGACCCAATTAGTCCCAGAAACCATGTATTATGCTTACCTCACTCACGTCAGATCATGCGCTACGTAACTTTCGTAAGGCACTTCCGCGCAACGATCTGATGTTGAAGTCCATCAGAGAGATTTCAAGCCATTATTCTCTAACCGGACCAATCAGGGCCGCTGGCTGCTGTAGAGGATGTGACGTAGCGAAGAAGCAACTGTTTTGAATCCAACCAATCCAACAAACGTAACGAGCGTCTTCGGTTGGTTTCAATGTGGTTGGCTGCAGTGTACGTCAATTAAATTGATGGACAAGCCGTTTGCCCAGTTAGATTCAAGGATTTCTGGCTCCTGAAATAATTCGCCTATCGCTGAATATCAGATGAACGCGCGTAGCGCTACATCTGACGTGAGTGAGGTAAGTATTATGCAGCACTGTGGGCAAAACCATTAAAAAGTAAATTTCCAGCTTGGCTGGCAGCAGCCATTTTGGATATAGGGCTCTACAAAAATTTCCCCACATTTTTGTGAGGGGCACCCCGGCTCATTTTTTTATTTAGCCTTTATAGATGACAAATCCAGTGAGAAACGAACCTTTCCTCTCCACGGTCACGGAACTTCTATAGATGACCCAACTAATATATTCAATTATTGTTGTTGAACTATATCTTGAGTGCAGATTAGATCAAAGGTCAAAGCCATTCAGTTATTGAAGTTCAATTAAGTCAGGATGGTCCATGAAGGGTCGATTCTTCTTTGCAAGACAATATGCTGTTCTAAATATGCTATTGGTCTCAGTCAACTCAGACAGCAGCTCCAAAAAGGTTACCCACCAAGTCCTATTTGCTCTTTTCTGTAAGCTTCTGAGCTATTTCATGAACCCTGGATGACGATATCTTCTGAATATATCTATCTGAATATATCTATCTGAATTCTGTTCCTCTAAGATTACCAAATATTCCTGTCAACATCAGCTTTTACAAATTCAGCCTCATGTACATCGAGAAACTCATTCAATACAGATTTTCAAATTAGCCTGACATTTACCTAACCAAGTGGAAAATCAAAATTACAAAAAAAATTACAAAACAAAATTATAATAATAATCTTTGTAAATGGCTGAGTAACCAAACATTCAGTAGTATTCGATAAGCTACATACATCCATATTATATGGTAAACACCTTTTAACAATTTCTTCTAGAACTTGCATTCATTTGAAGTGAGCAGGGTATATACAGGAATCCTGGTGCTGAATTTACTACCATTTACTACCTTTTTCCTATCTTTTACAATATTTTTACTACCTCCACAACATCTAGCAGCGCACTTTTTTTTTCTTTGGGGGCGGTGGCATCCTACATATTCCGACAATTTTGGTACGATCAGTGATCCAGAACACAATCTGGAATTCATGTTGTGTCTTTGTCCACATTGCCTTGGCGGAGGTCTGCGCTCTCTCAGTGCTTTTCTAGTTTGTCAATATTAGGCTATGCCACTGCCAAAGTTTGAAAACCCACAATGATTCTTTCTGGTTACAGTACATACAGTAGAAGTAGATACCCTAAATTACAGGAGCCTGGATCGGATCCTCCCCACCCCTCTCTCTTTCCTTATGCAACCTACTGTACATGTTCGGGGACACTTGACACATGACAAAAATGCAACTAAAATCTGAAATATCTATTTTTGCTTTAGTCCAGTGGTTCTCAAACTTTTTGAGCTCAAGGCACCCCATCAACATTTTTTGCATTCACAGCACCCCTAAATTACTGTAAATTCTTGCTTATGATACCGCTTACTGTACCTTACTTTAGGCTCAACACTTTAACTTTCAGGATCATTACTGTTCTGAATATGTTTATTATTTACCTTTATATTTATCACTCATGTGGACATAGGCCTATAAGGTTACACGGGGCTCATCATAAGAGAACAGGATTGGGTGAGAGCCGTCTGGCCTTTCCCCATTCAATTAAGTCCTATGCGCAATTCAGCGCACAGGCAGGCGCATGCTGACAATAGCTTCAGTGATCTTCCCACATTTCTTTGAAATACTCAAAATCACTGTATGTTTGAAAAAATTACTGACGTGTTATTTGGCTATATTTTCTTAAATCTAGCCTCATTCATAGCACTGGTGATTTGCAAAGTCAAGCTATAGCTAGCAAAAATGACGGTTCATTTGAAATCGTTTTGATCCCTACGGGGCTTTGACGGATTATGTAGCCGAAATGTATGGCATTACGAGGCAAAGACTAGTTAGCGGATATGAATACATGAAGGCTATGCCTCAAAAGACAGAGTGGAAGTAACTCTAAATGGGAACTTTTTAACAGATGACAGACAAATTCAACATCAAAATTTAAAATGTTTTGTGACTCCCTCTTGCGCTTCGGCAGAACGGTTTGACAATAATTAGGCTGTAGGGGTTTAGCGAAAGGATAGATAGTCTCGATGGATATTCTCATCCGCAATGACCTGCTTCACCCACTGTCTCTCGTGCTACATTTATCCTCATGGGTGTTTTAAGTCCTTAATGACGTGACAAGACAACATAAAAGGGGCGACAGTTTCACTCATAGCCTTTTACCTCAAGTCGTCTAATCTTCATAGCCTTTGTTGCTGTTCCTTTATTTTAAATTAACTAATAGCGAACTTGCAAAGAGATCTGGCAGGTAGCCTACCCAGATTGATTGAGCGCGCGTGAGGTAGGCAGCCGTGAGGTCTTTGGTATTTTTGCCCTCAACGGTGCCTTCCAGGCAGCGCTGCCTTCAAGGCACTACTCCACACTAAGTTAAGGGTTAGGATGAGGGTTGAGGGGGTTAGGGTTAGGAATAGGGTTAAGATAATGCCTTTTAGGCTGTGCTGCCTGGAAGGTGCCGTTGGGGGCAAAAAACACCATTGAGCCAGGCGTGACATCATCTGCAGTTTATCACTCAGGTTCCACTCGCAACGCAAAATAATACAGTAGGCGAAGTCCACAGAAGTTTAGTAATTTAAGGAGTTAGGATGGATGTAAGTTAAACATTGAAAAATTCATAGCGTCATTTGGATGGGGGCTCAAAAATTTACTACCTCGTCAGATGACACTTCTTACTTTTTACTACTTTTTACTGGCCTTAATTTGACCTGATTTCATTTACTACCTTTTACAACTTTTTACAAACCCGCGGACACCCTGAGTGAGGATGAAATAAGGCAATGTGGTTATTCGCCTGTGGCTTTAATTATATTGATTTACTCTTATGTCTTCTGTTGTTCCCATTTTGCACCTTTCAAATTAACAGCTTCACTCTTTGAGAATCCCAGAATATTTCTGGAGCTGCAAGCAATAATTCTGTGATCGGAGGAGTGCGTGAAATTGTATTTCTGTCCACTCCGATCTTGGAAAAGGCCCTCTTCATTGAACCACCTTTCTCAATTGAACCACCTTTCTCTTAGCTGAACATGAAAGTTGTTTATTTCAGTGTTTTTTTTTCTTGAAGGATTTGCTAGCTACTCTGTATTTCAACACCCATGCATAGCAAATGCTAACCATGGGGTTAGAAAAATGTATGCACTGAAAGCTATTATAACTAGGCTATCATAAGACTGCAAGGGAACCTCTGCCTGCCCTAATATCACCACAAAAGTTCATAAATAATTATACATTCACTCCAAGAGCTTTAACTCATTGGCTGCTAGCCGTTTTCAGAATAGAGAGCTCTATCCTGCCAGAGCTTTTGATAAATTTTGACTGAGTTTTCAAGAGCCACAGAATATTATGTGTCATTACTGCAGCAACATCGAGAAAGAGAAGACTCTTGTTTCTCACCAGAAAAAAAAGTTTGTTTCTACCCATTTCCGTTCTTTAGAAATCAGCAGGCGAACACAAGCTAGTTTCACCAAAAACTCCCGTTTTTGACCAAAAAAGGGAGAGAATTAGCATTTGTTTAGACAATAGCGCATTTTTTTTTTTGGCTCTACTGACACGACAGACATCGAGGAAATACTTTCCCTCAATAAAACTGCAAAAATACCACTTACAACGGCCTTTTGAAAAATAGACATCGTTGTCAAAAGGTATACGACAACATGATAACATTCGGTGATATTTCGTCTGGTTTGTAAAACTCACCTGACTAGTGAGCCGGGCAGTGTAACCATGAACTGTTCTCCCTGCTTGGCAAAGGTTGATCTCCTCCATTGCCCACAATCAGGACACTACTGGGACTACAGCGACTGTCACACATACTCTGATCAAGTGTGAAGTGCCCAAACTTCTCTGATTTATGTATACGTTTTGCTGGTAGCATGTCTTACCATGTACTGCTAACCAGGGGCCTAAGTCCCAAAAGCATAGTTACTAACTAAGGGTTAGCAAGTTAGTTAGTTCGGAATATGTTTGTGTTCCCCAACGCCATCGGCCAGACTTACAAGCTTCCTTTGTTGACAATATAACTACCTATGGTGATAACGTAGTCCAGACTAAGCATAGTAGTTTGTTAAACGTGTTAGTTGTCACTGACACTCCAAGGTGTAAGTTAAAGGGGTCATATTATGCTCAAGCTAACTTTTTTAGCTCTATGACAATAATAAAAAGAGGAGTGTAAATACTTGTTAACTTTTAATTCTTGCCCAGACTCCATATACAGTACAGCACATAGCAGTTATTTATAAAGGAAAAATACGGAGGGAATCAACACATAGCCCTACTGTTTTATAGGGCCAAGCACTACTGATAGCCACCTCAATTACTCGATTTCATCCAACGCAGATGGTGATAGCGAAACGGCAGCTAACGCTGACAGAATGGTGCATTTCAAAACGAAAGCAAATCGATTAGGTTTCGTTTTTGACATGCCTCATTCAGTTCGTGTTACTGTGTGTTCAGACCGACACTGACTCAGGCGACATGGGCGACGGAAGTAATTGACTTTGTATGGAGACGGGCGATTTCTGCGACAAAAGTGGCAGGCGACTTGGGCGATAAAATCAAGTTAAACTTCGGTTAACTTTATGTAATGAGCTATGATGCGGTTGGGCGATTACCAATCAGAATGTCATTGTTTTTTTATCAATCAGAATGACGATTTACTGGTGAGATGCCAATAGAGAAGCAAGATCGAACGTTTGAATGCGTTATGGGCAAATTTGCAGTTTTGGTTGCTGTGCTCAAGCGATGTTTCTTGAGAGTCTTCGACGACTCTTGGCAATTTATTGCTGGCAGTCTGAACGTACAGCTAGCTGCCGTTTCGTAAACTCAGTATACAATGCACGAAATTGGATCATTGAAGTGGCTTTCAGTAGCGCTTAGCAGTAGAAAACAGCAGGACTATGGATTGATTCACTCCGGATTATACCTTTAAGATCATTCCACACCAAAGGCCTTTACAATCTGTTGTTGGTTCTCTGATTCATAATCCTTCTTCCGAATTTCTTCTCACACGTAGATGACATTGATACAGATACACTGTCCACAAAATCATCTCCTTGTGTCCCCCGTAATGGAAAACAACTCTGAAATCAGTGGGGAAGTCAATTAGGCCTACATGCTAAACTAGATGTTACACTGACCACCATCTACAAGGAGCTTGACACATTTTTGAGGCCAATGCCTTAAGGTAGGTGTTGAGATGGTCTGATGTGAATTCTGAATTTAATACTCCTCCAAACATGATACTGGTGACAATGTAGTTGATGCTTGTTAGCTTAATTCGCTTGGTAACTAGCCAACTTCATGCATCATCACAGTCAATGTAGCTAACTTTAGCTTGCTAAACTGAGCTAATCAGGCCTTGTCCATTCACCATAATGGTAATTCGGCCTCTGTTATTCCCCACACTGACCCCACCCTTGCATTTTGGGGGCGTTTGGCGTTAACCATACTTGCCGTCTGTATCTATGAGCTTGTGCTAGTATGAGTCCTCTGGTGTGCCTTCAGGTTACTGATCTGGATAAAAAAAAAAACCTTCCCACACTCAGAACACTGTATATCACAATAATTCAACAATTTAAGAATTTTTCATGAACTTACTTAAACATATATCACTACATTAGTAACTATTCAAATAACTTTATTTCAACTATTCATCCTGTATTTCAATAAATTGTAGGCCTATTATTCAAGGAAATGTATAGACTATTATATTTAACAGCTTATTCATATATTGTTGATTTACAGAAAGTTTTAAATAGTTTAATCTTATCATGACAGCCAGTTATAGGCCTAGATCTAATATAATGCACAATTACACTACTCACCTCAACCTGCCTTTTACAGTCATTCAAGCCACCATGGGCAATACTGAATTCACTTGTTACCAACAGTGCATCTGTCGAAATTGTCATTATTTTTAACTCTTATCAGGCAAGGGTATTGTTTTGTATAATCAGAGGTAAAATGGGTCTTATACAGTATTTTCTTCTTTTTTCCTTTTTCTTTTTTTTGACATCATACCATACCGATCCTGTTGACATTACCGAATTCACTGTTACAAACAGTGTATCTGGCCAGGTAAAATGGGTCTTATATTTTCTTTTTTTGGACACTCTTTCTCTGCCATTACGATCCCGTTGACATTAACGTAGGCTACTGACTGAACTAATGTTTGCCTCGACTCATCGAACAGCTCAATGGTGTTTTTTTGCCCCCAACAACACCTTCCAGGCAGCACAGCCTAAAAGGCACTACCTTTACCCTATTCCTAACCCTAAACCCCTCAACCCTCATCCTAACCCTTATCTGAAGAGAGTAGTGCCTTGAATGCAGCACTGCCTGGAAGGCACTGTTCAGGGCAAAAAATACCAGACCCCAAGGTGGAAGGGGTAGGGTAAGAATGATGCTGGCAGCTGTTTTAGAACGAAAATCTATGGGTCTCTTTATTCTCATTTTTAATAGATCCCTTCAACAGACCATAAAATGGAGACAATGGTATTAACATCAACATTGAAGGGTAAAATAAAACATTGAGAGGTGTGCAATTACTTTCTGTATACTTCATTTTCTGATGTCAGATATCTCCACAGTACAGTACAGTACAGCATATGCAGTTATTTTAGAATTTAGATCATTCCACACAGAGGGCCTTTACACACTAATGTATTTTTATCTCGTCAGTTCCCTGAGTCATGGAAAGATGTGACCTACACCTGAAACACTATTAAATGTAGAACACTCAACTTTGTCTAATATGAATCATCAGAACACTCAACTTTGTCCAATATGAATCATCAAGTGTCTCTTGAGGGTACCAGCCTCATTAAAGATCTCTCCACACTCAAAACACTGATAAGTCCTTTCTTCAGCTTGCACTCGCTGGTTTGCCTTGAGTTTTCCATCCTCAGTGTGGATTCGTTCATGTGATTTGAGGATAGAATGGCATCTAAAGGCCTTTCCACAGTGACTACACTGGTATGGCTTTTCTCCAGTATGGATCATCTGATGGTCAGAGAGA
This sequence comes from Sardinella longiceps, assembly GCA_027497455.2. Classification (NCBI taxonomy): domain Eukaryota; kingdom Metazoa; phylum Chordata; class Actinopteri; order Clupeiformes; family Clupeidae; genus Sardinella; species Sardinella longiceps. Next base: position 40,917 of record JAODXP020000133.1, read on the forward strand.
TTTGATCTACTTCTGAATCTCTCCCCACATGTAGTACACTGAAAAGGGCCTGTCTTAGTATGCATCTTCTGGTGTGAATTTAGGGTACTAATCTGGTTAAAGGCCTTCCCACACTCAGAACACAGGTATGGCTTTTCCCCAGTGTGGATTCTCTGATGTCTTATGAGGTCACACTTTTTGGTAAAAGCCCTTCCACACTGACTACAACAGTGAGGTCTTTCTCCATGAGTGCGCTGATGGCTGGAAAGAATTGGCTTAGTCCTAAATCTCTTCCCACAAGTACTACACTGATACGGTCTCTCTCCAGCATGGGTCACTTGGTGTTTCTTAAGCTCATGAAGGTATGTAAATACTTCTCCACACTCAGAACAGTGGTAGTTCTTTTTTCCAGCGTGTGTTTGTTGGGAACTTGTGGATTTCTTCTTCCTGGTGTTGGATCGCTGAAGTGATTTCTGGTCCGAGGTTTTCTGGCCGTGTGACCATCTCTGGCTTTTCTTCTTTGTTCTTCTTTTCTTGTTGGTGTCCTCCCTGTTAGAACTGGTCGTCTGAACATCTACAATAGAAAGGACAATAAATTATTGAACAATTAAACTACATACCGTTTTGCAACTTGATTGGGACAGGTAGCTAGCACTGGCAATGTATAGGCACCTAACTAAGCAATAGTGATAGGCAAGCAAACCTTAACATATTAAATATTGTGGATGAGATCTACTCTGTTACTACATTATAGTGGCATCATTGATCGTCTTGAAACAACATTACATTCTTTACCATGTTACACAACAACACTCTTTGGAAGTGTCACCTGGAGGTGCCTGGTGGAGATCACTGTCTGAAGCCAACATTATGATCATTTCTTAGTAAACATCTACTTACTTATAGGAGCCGTGTCCGTATCTCCATCTTCATTGAAGTCAGATTCTTCATTTTCTGTGACTGCTTTCTTTGCTTCAACCTTCAATGGTTCTGATGTGGATGATGCACTGTTACAGCCATCTTGATGGTCATCCTCGAAGTGGATATCCTTGTGTCTTGAGAGATGTGAGCTTCTCCTGAAAGTCTTCCCAATTGTAGTAGACTGGTTTGGCTTTTCCCCAGTGTGGATGGTCTGATGTCTGGTGAGGCTTGACTTAGTCTTAAATCTTTTCCCACAAGTACAACACGGATATGGTCTTTCCCCTTGGTGCATTTGATGGGTTCTCTGATGTCTCCTGAGGTCACTATTTTTAGTAAAAGCCCTTCCACACTGACTACAAGGATGTGGCCTTTCTCCAGTATGGGTGCGTTCATGGGCACGGAGGTGTGAGCTCGTCCTGAAACTCTTCCCACAAGTACAACACTTGTGCGGTCTTTCCCCAGTATGGATTCTTTGATGTATCTTGAGATAAGACAAGTATCTAAAAGCCATTTCACACTCAGAACATTGGTAAGGCTTTTCCTTACTATGCCTGAGCTGATGATAAGAGAAATCTGAGTGTCTCCTGAAACTCTTCCCACATGGAGTACACTTATAAGGCTTTTCGCCAGTGTGGGACCTCCTGTGCCTGATAAGGTCCATCTTTTTTCCAAAAGCCCTTCCACACTGATTGCAAGAGTACTGAGGTCTTTCTCTAGCATGTGCTTCTTCGTGTCTCCTGAGATAAGACATGTATCTGAAGACCTTTCCACATACAGAACATGGGTGAGGCGCTTCTGTTGTATGCGCTAGCCGATGGCTGGACAGATGTGAGCTTGTCCTGAATCTCTTCCCGCATGTGCTACACTGAAACGGCTTCTCCCCTGTGTGAACTCTTTGATGTACCTTGAGATGACAGTTGTATTGAAAGGCCTTTCCACACTGAGAACATCGGTAAGGTCGGTGAGGCTTTTTCCCACTATGTGTGCGCTGATGACAGTAGAGGTTTGACGAAGTCCTGAAACTCTTCCCACAAGTACAACACTTATACGGCCTTTCTCCAGTATGGATCCTTTGGTGCATCTTAAGATGACAGTTGTATTTAAAGGCCTTTCCACACTCAGAACATTGGTGAATCTTTTCTTTGCTCTGTGTTCTTAGGTAACCTTTGTGTTTCTTCTTCTTCCTGGTGTTGCTTTGTTGAAGTGATGTCTGGTCTGAAGTCTTCCTTCCCTGGGAAAGTCTCTGGCTTTTCTTCTTTACTCCTCCCATATTATTGGTGTCTTTGCTGACAGACATGTGTACATCTACAATATAAAAAAGTGTACACAACATCAATGCCGTGGTTCATAACTAGCAGACACTGAACACTTTTTATCTGATATGAATAAAAGTACTCTTTATTTTTTGCTTCTCTTAGTATATTGGAGTGTCACATGAGTTGAGTTGAGTCTCAAACCAAATATCATTCAATGCTGACTCACCCGATCCTGTTGTAATTATGCATTATTGGTAGTCTACCATATAGACTTTTCACAGCAAAACAAAGAACCCTTCCCATGCTACATAACATTAAAGTGTGAGTGGCTAACTTTAAAGCAATTTCTTTCAATCAACCCCTTTTGACACTACCATTGTACTGCACTTAAAAATACTAAAAATACTCTGATCAATTCTAGTAATATTTTGACCACCAAGTTTTTAACTTACTTGAAGGAGAAGGATCTTCATCTCTGTTTAATTCAGATTCTGCTTCTCTTTTAATTTCAGTAGCTGAGTGATATTCTTCAAGCTTCAAAGGTTCTGATGTGACTGTTCTACTGTCTTCATAGTCATCTTCTGGTTCCTCCTTGCAGGTGGTCGTTATCTCCAACAAATGCTCTTGTAGAAAACATTCCTCTTCTTGTTTAAACTCAGTTTTTACTGACATAGTCAGTTGTGCTGGTCCAGACATTTCAGATGTTAAGTTAGGCAAGTTTCTTCAATGCGATAAAAAGGTTGACATTTTCCAGACAAGAAAAACATTAGTAGCCCACAGTTGCATTGTCCTCTCTGAGTTGAGCCACTAGACACTCCATCTATTTGATTTGAGGGCTCTTCAAGAAGACTGTGTGGTTCCAGGGTTACAATCCAACCAATCACATTGTGGCCCTTTTAGAATGCAAACTAGAATGGCAAAGGATAATGGGATGGAATGTAATTGGTTAGACAGCTGTTCACACCTCTGATGGTCAGCGCTCATGGTGGGCGTGGCCAAAGAGGACAATGTGGACAGGTGGCAGTGTGATGGAGAAGTGTGAAGTGTGATTTTAGATTTTTATTACACTTTTGATGGGACTGACTCAGATGGTTATGACCATTTAGCTCAAGATGGCAGACCGATGGGGGAAGGTTGATGCTGTGGCAGAGTGGCGGAGAGGTGTGAAGTGTGGATTTAAGTTTTTATTTTTTATTTTACTAGACTAGGCTTAAGTTTAGTATTCATAGGTAGTGTCTGAATTTCAAGGTCTTGATTTCAACTTGCCCATGAGATCTCTGCGGGCTACTCTGGACAGTACAGGATTTATAGTGCGATGTTGTAGCCCACTGAGATACAGTCCCTTTTGGAACATGTGTTTTTGTGAAAAATATTTATTTCCTTTTAATGCATAGTTTTTTTTTCAGATATTTTTATATTTTAGGGTGGGATTATTCTCCATCAATTTCATTGGGAGACTATTAGACTAACATAAATTCCAAAAATAGTATTTTATAATTCCACTTTATAGTCACACATTTAACAAGCTGCCAGTATGGAGGGCGGTTTATCACTCTTTAAACCCCAAATTATTTCAAAACATATTTTGACAAAAAAAATCCCAAGCAAAAAAGATAACATGATAACATTACTATGCAGATATTACTAATCAAATTAAGCCCAAACTTGCAACAAAGAGTGAAACATTGACAGAGGTATGAACATAAAGTCTATTTCACTTTATTGTCTGTAGTGTGAGCAGCTTTGTTTTTTTTTTTTTGTCAAAACTGCCCTTATACAGCATGAAACTGCTGTTATGGCTTTCCTTTGTGTCTTTTCTTTGTCGTCAGTTCCCTGATTAATGGAGATTTTACCTACGACTGAAAATAATTTCACATGTAAAACACTCAATTTTCTCCACTATGGACCATCTGTCCTACTCCCGAAACACTTTTCACATGTAAAACACTCAACTTTCTCCAGTATGAATCACCATGTGTCTCTTGAGGTTACCAGCCTGTTTAAAGATCTTTCCACACATAGAACATTTGTGTGGCCTATCTCCAGTATGAGTCAACTGATGGTAAGAGAGAGTTGACCTAGTCCTGAATCTCTTTCCACATTCACTACACTGGTATGGTTGTTCTCCAGTATGAATCATCTGGTGGTTAGACAGATGGTGTCTAGTCCTGAATCTCTCTCCACACTCAGAACACTGGAATGGCTTTTCCCCAGTGTGGATTCTCTGATGTCTTATGAGGTCACACTTTTTGGTAAAAGCCCTTCCACACTGACTACAACAGTGAGGTCTTTCTCCATGAGTGCGCTGATGGCTGGAAAGAATTGGCTTAGTCCTAAATCTCTTCCCACAAGTACTACACTGATACGGTCTCTCCCCAGCATGGGTCACTTGGTGTTTCTTAAGCTCATGAAGCTTTATAAATACTTCTCCACACTCAGAACAGTGGTAGTTCTTTTTTCCAGCGTGTGTTTGTTGGGAACTTGTGGATTTCTTCTTCCTGGTGTTGGATCGCTGAAGTGATTTCTGGTCCGAGGTTTTCTGGCTTTGTGAACATCTCTGGCTTGTCTTGTTTATTCTTTTCTTGTTGGTGTCTTCTCTGTTAGAATGGGTCATGAGAACATCTGCAATATGAAGGAAAATAAATATATAGCGCATGTTTTGCCATTTCAAGCACTAGAATTCGTAATGGGGGGGGGGGGGGGGGGTGGTTCTATCCACATGCTAATTGCTAGTGGTTGTGTGATCCCTCCTCATATATTACCTAATGGGAAGATATTTCCTATTAAAAGACTACAACAGAAAACCACACATTGTTGAGACTGCTAACGTGTAGACACATCCATAATGACATGACAACTTTAAATCATTGATTCAGTTTAACTGACACCATGCCTTGTTTTTGGATTGATTATGATTAAATATGGTCATTTTGACTAACACTTCTGTTGCGAGCACCCCCCCTTCCATACTTACTTGAAAGAGGATTTCCTTTACTATCATCTTTGAAGTCAGATTCTTCTTCCATTTTAACATCTATGATGGAGTGCTTTTCTTCAAGCTTCAAAGGTTCAGATGTGGATGTTGCACTGTTACAGCCATCTTGATGGACAACTTCTGTGTGTGTTAACTTGTGTCTTGAGAGCTGTGAGCTAGTCCTGAATTTCGTTCCACATGTAGTACACTGGTACGGCTTTTGTCCAGTGTGGATCCTCTGATGTCTGATGAGGGTTCCTTTTTTAGCAAAAGCCCGTCCACACTCACTACAACGGTGAGGTCTTTCTCCAGTATGAGTGGCCTGATGGCCAGTGAGATTTGACTTAGACTTAAATTTTTTCCTGCAAGTACGAAACGGCCTTTCCCCTGTATGGATTCTCTGATGTCTGATGAGGTCACGCTTGCTAATGAAAGCCTTTCCACACTGACTACAACAGTGAGGTCTTTCTCTAGTATGGGTGCGCTGATGGCTGGAAAGAATTGACTTAGTTCTAAATCTCTTTCCACAAGTAGGACACTGATACAGTCTTTCCTCAGTCACTTGGTGTTTCTTAAGCTCATGAAGGTATATAAATGTACTGTTACAGTCATCTTCATGGTCTTCCTTGGTGTGGATGGACTTGTGTCTTGAGAGATGTGTGCTTCTACTGAATCTCTTACCACATGTAGTACACTGGTACGGCCTTTCCCCAGTGTGGATTCTCTGATGTCTTGTAAGGTCACACTTTTTCGCAAAAGCCCTTCCACACTGACTACAACAGTGAGGTCTTTCTCCAGTATGGGTGCGCTGATGGCTGGAAAGAATAGACTTGGCTCTAAATTTCTTCCCACAAGTAGGACACTGATACAGTCTTTCCACAGTCACTTGGTGTTTCTTAACCTCATGAAGGTATATAAATGGTTCGGATGTGGATGATGCACTGTTACAGTCATCTTGTTGTTCATCCTTGGTGTGGATGGACTTGTGTCTTGAGAGATGTGTGCTTCTCCTGAATCTCTTACCACATGTAGTACATTGGTACGGCCTTTCCCCAGTGTGGATTCTCTGATGTCTTGTAAGGTCACACTTTTTCATATAAGCCCTTCCACACTGACTACAACAGTGAGGTCTTTCTCCAGTATGAGTGAGCTGATGGCCAACGAGGATTGACTTAGTTCTAAATCTCTTTCCACAAGTACTACACTGGTACAGCTTTTCTCCAGTATGGATTCTCTGATGTCTGATGAGGTCACACTTGTTAGTAAAAGTCCTTCCACACTGACTACAAGGGTTGCACTGGCGCTTTTGATTGATTCTCTGATGTCTGGTGAGGTCACACCTTCTGGCAAACGCTTTTCCACACAGACTACAACAGTGAGGTCTTTCTCCAGAATGGGTGAACTGGTGTCTGGAGAGGTTTGAGTTATTCCTAAATCTCTTCCCACAAGTAGTACACTCATAAGGCTTTTCCCCAGTATGGATCCTATTGTGTCTCTTGAGAAAATAAATGTGTTTAAAAGCCTTTCCACACTCAGAACATTGGTAAGACTTTTCTTTGCTTTGTGTTCGTTGGGAACTTTTATCCGCTTTCTTCCTGCTGTTGCATTGCTGTGGTGGCCCGTCTGAAGATTTCCTCCTCTGGGATAGTCTCTGGCTTTTCTTGTGAACTCTTCTCTTGTTTGGGGTGTTGATAGATCCGTTTGTTTGTAAATCTGTAATAAAAGAAAGTACTCTTATATTAAACAACAAAAATACTTTGGATCGTAATAACACTTATTGAATATAAAATATCTCATATATAGTCAAATTTACATCTAAAATATGTGATATAAAATAAAGTGTTCTCTATTGTTTACATTGGATACATTGGAGTGTCTCATGAGAGTCTAGTCACAACTTAAATATCATTAAACTATGACCCACTCCATCCTATAATAATTATTGGTCATCTACCTTTTCACACCAAAACAAACATTCCCAAATAGCTCTGTCATTGAGAGAGTCTGCTAACACTGGAAATATCGGGACTTTCTAAAAATCATTATGTGTTCATATGGCCAACATAAAACAACTATGAAAAAAATACAATTGTCCTTTCTTTCAGTGAGAGGGTTAGCATGCTAATGTGGGCAATGTTAAATCATTTGAATATCATTGTGTTCATATGGCTAACTTTTAACTTACGATGCTACAATTTTACTGCAAAAAATAATATTGATAAAAATACTCTGATCAATTTATAGCAATATTTTGAGCACTATGTTTTAACTCACTTGAAGGAAAATTGTCTTCATCTCCATTTAATTCAGATTCTGCTTCCGTTTTAATTTCAGTAGCTGAGTGATGTTCTTCTAGCTTCAAAGATTCTGATGTGAAGGTTCCTCTGACTTCATAGTCATCTTCTGGTTCCTCCTTGCAGATTGTTGGTATTCCCAGCAGATGCTCTTGTAGAAAACATTCCTCTTCTTCTTTTAACTCAGTTTTAACTGACATACTCAGTTGTTCTGGTCCAATAAATTCAGACATTTCACATGTCACTTCTGGTGAGCCAATGATATCTTGTTTGTTTACTGCAAAAAAGTTGGTATTTTCAAGACAAGTGGCCTACAGTTTCCTTGTCCTATCTCAGTATGGGAGCCGGAATACACTGTACCCATTTCAAATAAGGGTTCTTTAAGAAGACTGTTTGGTTACTGGGTTACAGTCCAACCAATCACATTGTGGCCCTTTTAGAATGCAAACTAGAATGGCAAAGGATAATGGGATGGAATGTAATTGGTTAGACAGCTGTTCACACCTCTGATGGTCAGCACTCAGGGTGGGCGTGGTCATAGAGGACAATATGGACAGGTGACAGAGTGGTGGAGGTGTGAAGTGTGATTTTAGATTTTTATTACACTTTTGATGGGACTGACTCAGATGGTTATGACCACTCTCTCTATCAAGGGGGTGGAGGTGGAGGGGGTCACTCACTTCCAGTTCCTTGGGACTACCATTCATGAATCCCTGTCATGGGACCTTAACACCAACATTAAGATCAGCAAAGCCCACCAGCGACTCCACTTTCTGCGGCAGCTCAGGAAATTCAAAGTTAGTCAGTCAGCCATGATCCATTTTTACAGATGTACAATTGAAAGCATCCTCACATTCTCCATCCTTGTCTGGTACAGTAACACTACAATATGAGACAAGACAAGGTTGGAAAGGGTTGTGTGCAGAGCAAGTAAAATCATAGGCGCCAACCTCCCCTCCCTCTCTTCCATTTTCTCATCACGGGTTATCAGAAAGGCAAGGAAAATCATAGCCGATCCCTCACATCCAGCACATAGTCTCATTAATCTCCTCCCATCAGGCAAGAGATATAGAAGCATCACCACAACCACAGCCAGATTTAGGAACAGCACATACCCACTGACTATCAGACATCTTAACCTGCCATAACCTCCCACTCTCTATGCACTTTAATGCACTTTATTATGTTTAGCTTATTCTGTAACTTAACTGCTGTCCAATGTCTGCTGGGACCCTCTCTGTTTACTGTCTATGTCTACCCATAGTGATATTGTCCATTGTTTGTATTTGTTTTTGTTTGATTGATGTTGGGGATATGCCACAAAAAATCCTATCAACTTTGTTGACATGGCAAATAAACGCTTGAACTTGATTTAGCTCAAGATAGCAGTCTGGTGGGGGAAAGTTGATGCTCAAGACATTCCAAGGATTACGAGTACTTTACTTATCCTGAAAGTTTCAAAACTTAAATTTCAAACTGCCATAATTTGTTAAACTACTTCTTCTAGAGGAAACGTTTATTTAGGTTATAGTGTAGTTTTGTGAATTTAAGCCATTAGATTCTACACTGTGCATGACTTCAAGCCAGTGCATTTATATTTCATAGCATTGTGCAGAGATCAAAGTGATGTACGGTCTACACTCTCTGATAACTGAGAGAGTATTAGCAGTTGCTATTAGGATCGCAACTGACTGTGAATTTGAAGTAAGTCTGTATCACTGATGGTGGCAAACGTGCAGCCATTTGAAAGTTCAAGTAATTTTAAGCATTTTGGTGAACAAGCCTTTTGTCCAACTTCCAACATAACTGGCTCTTTTAGTATTTCACACACAATGATGAAACCATGTGCATAGAAACACATTTTCCTGTAGAGTTCAAAAATCTACTCAGATCAGATGTATCTTGTGTAGTTTCCCCTCTCCAGAGCTCTGAAGATGGCTGTAAATTCTATGTGTGATTTCACACCACCACCTTTCAGGGCTTCTTGTTCAAAAAGGAAGTGAGACAAATTTATCTGAGTTTTTTTCCCACTCAAATATGGATTTTGCGGTCCTGTTTATGCATTAACTTTTGTTGACTGTTATCTTACTGTCAGAGCATTTCTTCAAAGATGGTTCCAATTTTGGAAAATGCTGTTTTCATCCTCTTATTTTACCATGTGGACAGTTTGCAAGATTTTTTTTAAATTTTACCATGACTCATTCAGTATCTGAGGAACATCTGTCCAAAATTTTGTGTTGTTGCTGAGTCTCGTTATTGTGATATGATTTTTTGAAAATATTGTCAGTAACTCCACTGATTTACATTGACTTCCATTGTATTGAAAGTGCACCACATATGGCGCAATGTGGTACTGCAGATAAGCAAGGAGAAATCCAGCATAAAGCCAATAGGCCCATTGTTCCAGTTACCTGAATGCTGTCTTTCAGAAAAAGAACATACAAATTGATTATAGACCAAATAACAAACAAACTAATGCTGAGTGAATGGGGCAGAACTAAATAGAAATGAAAGTAAGTTGTTGGGTAGGATTTCTCCTTTGATTCAGTGGATTTACTGACAATATTTTCAAAAAATCATATCTAAATAACGAGACTCAGCAACAACACCAAATTTTGGATAGGTGTTCCTCAGATACTGAATGACTCATAGTAAAATTTTAAAAATCTTGCTAACTGTCCACGTGGTGAAATGAGAGGATGAATATGGCCTTTGTAAAAATTATACCTGTTTTTAAAAAATGCTCTGACAGCATGATAACAATATCAACAAAAGTTAATGCACAAACAGGACTGCAAAATCCATATGTGAACAGGAAAAATACTCCGATAAATTTGTCTCACTTAGTTTTTGCACAAGAAGCCCTGAAAGGTGGAGGTGTCAAAACAAGTATAGAATTTATTGCCATTTTCAAAGCTTTGGAGGGGAAAATAAAACCAGATACATCTGATCTGAGCTGATTTTTGAATTCTACAGGAAAATGTGTTTCTATGCACATGGTTTCACAATTGTGTGTGAAATACTGAAAGAGCCAGCAATGTTGGAAGTTGAACAAAAGGCTTGTTCACCAAAATGCTTAAAAATACTTGAAATTTCAAATGGCTGTACTTTTGCAACCATTAGTGATACAGACTTACTATTTCAGATTCAAGCATAGGTTGAGCATACAAACAACTGTAATTTTTTTCAGATTTTTCAGAGAGGGTGACCGGTCCGTCACTGGTTGATTTCACACGGAATGACCCTATAGCACATTAAACTAGTAAAGTAGAGTTGGTGCCAAAGTGCTTCTCTGCCTAACATGAAATAGAGAATTGTCAAATACAGGAAAAAAGAATAAACAAGCTTTAAAAAAAAAATTGGTCAAAAATGTCATCCAAATCGATGCAGTAATTTTTAGAGTTATGTTGTACATAGACAGACACACACGCACGCACACATACATGTTGAAAAAGTAAACATACCCTCTTTGGTGGAGGTAATACAATAGAGGGAACAGTAAGTAATAATTTGCAAGATTAATAACTAACATGGAGAGAGACTTGATACCATTAACATAAATATTTATATAAAATAAAACTGAAAAATAAAAACTTAAGATTTAGTGTTAAAAGCAAGAGAGAAAATGTGTGTCTTTGTGAGTCTGGTACATCTGGCAGGTAGATTATTCCAGATTTTTGGAGCCTCAACTGTAACACCCTAGGTTTTGCTTAGATGAGGATTTGTGAGATCTCAAAGCATGATGTGAGAAGTTCTGAAATGAAACTGAGGGCCCTAACCATTTGGAGATTTAAAGACCTCAAAATAACTTCTGTACCTCACGGGTAACCAGTGTAAGTGTGCATGGATAGGAGAGATGTGCAATTTCTTTGTACTGGTTAAAAGCCTATTTTGGGCCATTTGTAGAAGAGGACCATTTTGTTGACAGATTAGAAATCATCTTTCATTTGGAATGCAAACTAGAAGAGCAAAGGATTGTGGGAGCTAATCCCATTGGTTGAAGCACTGTTCACACCTCTGGTGGTCCTCACCAAAAAAAAAAGGAAAAAATTACAAAGAAATTTTATGGTTAAGTGTGTGTGTGTGGAGCACCTGTATCCTGCATGAAATTTCGAGAAACAAGTAGGCTGAAGGAGGCACGCTTTTAATGACTCTGACCAGCTCTGTCCCATAACATTGATTTGATTACATTTGTTAGACGTTTATATTAATCCTGCCCGGATTTCTGGGCAATACTAGCTTTGCCACACCATGGCTCATTTCTGAAAGTGGCCGCACATGCCAGGCTAGAGCACCTGTATTTCAATAATTGCCAGGGACTAAACCTTGATTTGTATGTATGATCTAAAGGCATGGTGAAAAGATTCAACTAAAAGCAGACTTCTCTTTTATTTTTGCCTATAATCTGCTCTATAATAAGTTCTGCTATTTAAAAATACAAAAAAGTAATGAATGCTCTGAGGACATTTTATTTTTGGGTGTCTTGACACCTATATTATCATCAGAAACAACAGTGATATCAGCCTAATATGATTTGCGCATCTAAACTCATTAAGTTTTGACCTCCACAAAATATACACATAACTAGAAAAGCGCTCAGAGAGCGCAGACACAGACAAATTCCAGATCATGTTCTGAATCACCGATCACCACCACAATCGTATCAGTTCTTGCTTGTCCCAATATACACATTGTCCGAAAATTTCATCCAAATCCGTGCAGTACTTTTTGAGTTATCCTGCTGACAGACAAACAGACAAGACAAACCAATGCGACCGAAAACATAACAATCTCCTCGGTGGGGGTAACTATTACAGATAAGATTATGTTTCGTTTCTGCCTTTATGAATTTCAGGCATTTCAGGCTGGTTAGACCATTTTGCAGCTGGATTAATAATCACCTGGCTCTTTTCCAATGAAACTACAGCACAATAAAAAAGGATTATGGGAATTCTGTTGGTTGAGGCCCTGCTAACACCTTTGATGGTCCTCATCCAATGTTTTTTTTTTTTTTTGCCCCCAACAACACATTCCAGGCAACACAGCCTAAAAGGCACTACCTGTACCCTATTCCTAAACCCTAGCCCCTTCAACCCTCATGTAAGCAATAAATCCCGAAAGGCCGGTGTAAATGCTGGTTTTAGCACGGGGGTTGTTAGGCACGAGGCGCAGCCGAGTGCAGTTAGACATCCGTGCTAAAACCAGCATTTATACCGGATTTGAGGGATTTATTCTAAAACTTCTAAAACTGTTACCACGTTAACCGGGAATGGTTTCATTAACGGAAAACACCACCACGAGAAATATAGCAAGTTATCTCTTGATACCAATTCCTCCGCCAAAAAACATACTTCCTCTTACTGAATGGTTTCCAAGTAACGCATAAGCGCTGCTCCATTCACTTTCTTATGGCGCAGCAATTTAGAACGAAATGCGGTTGGAGCCGTGCTTTACAATGGCATCGAACGCGTTTTCAACCAATCACAATCGAGGACTGGAACTACCAGTTTTAGAACCTAACCTTAAGCTGAAGAGAGTAGTGCCTTGAAGACAGCGCTGCCTGGAAGGCACTGTTGAGGGCAAGGTGGAAGGGAATAATACTGGCAAAGACAGCTGTTTTAGAACGAAAATGTATCGGTCTCTTTATTCTCATTTTTAATAGATCCCTTCAACAGACCATAAAATGGAGACAATGACATTATGACATCAACTCTTTTTTTTACATTTTACATTGAGAGGTGTGCAATTACATTCTGTATACTACATTTTCTGCTGTAAGATATCTCCATATACATCATACTGGAGTTAATATTAGAATTTAGATCATTCCACTCAGAGGGCCTTTACACTTTACACACTAATGTATATTTATCTCGTCAGGTCCTTGATTCATGGAGAGATGTGACCTACACCTGAAACAATTTTCACATGTAAAACACTCAACTTTGTCCAATATGAATCATCAGAACACTCAACTTTGTCCAATATGAATCATCAGGTGTCTCTTGAGGTTACCAGCCTCATTAAAGATCTCTCCACACTCAAAACACTGATAAGTCCTTTCTTCAGCTTGCACTCGCTGGTTTGCCTTGAGTTGTCCATCCTCATCCTCAATGTGGATTCGTTCGTGTGATTTGAGGATAGAATGGCATCTAAAGGCCTTTCCACAGTGACTACACTGGTATGGCTTTTCTCCAGTATGGATCATCTGATGGTCAGAGAGATTTGATCTACTTTTGAATATCTCCCCACATGTAGTACACTGAAAAGGACCTGTCTTAGTATGCATCTTCTGGTGTGAATTCAGGGTACTAATCTGGTTAAAGGCCTTCCCACACTCAGAACACAGGTATGGCTTTTCCCCAGTGTGGATTCTCTGATGTCTTATGAGGTCACACTTTTTCGTAAAAGCCCTTCCACACTGACTACAACAGTGAGGTCTTTCACCATGAGTGCGCTGATGGCTGGAAAGAATTGGCTTAGTCCTAAATCTCTTCCCACAAGTACTACACTGATACGGTCTCTCCCCAGCATGGGTCACTTGGTGTTTCTTAAGCTCATGAAGCTTTATAAATACTTCTCCACACTCAGAACAGTGGTAGTTCTTTTTTCCAGCGTGTGTTTGTTGGGAACTTGTGGATTTCTTCTTCCTGGTGTTGGATCGCTGAAGTGATGTCTCGTCTGAGGTTTTCTGGCTGTGTGACCATCTCTGGCTTTTCTTGTTTGTTCTTCTTTTCTTGTTTGTGTCTTCCCTGTTAGAACTGGTCATCTGAACATCTACAATAGAAAGGAAAATAAATTATTGAACAATTAAACTACATACCGTTTTGCGACTTGATTGGGACAGGTAGCTAGCACTGGCAATGTATAGGCACCTAACTAAGCAATAGTGATAGGCAAGCAAACCATAAAATGGGGTTTCAAATCTTTTCTCCTCAGAGAGCTACTTTGACAAAATATTGTGGATGAGATCTACTCTGTTACTATTTTATAGTGGCATCATTGATTGTCTTGAAACAACATTACATCCTTTACCATCTTACAGAACAACACTCTTTTAAAATGCCACCTGGACAGGGGCGGACTGGGACAAAAAAAAATCGGCCCTGGCATTTCGAATAAGACCATCCCACCAAACTGGTCAGACCATTAGAAAATAAGCCTATGATTACAGTTACAGTGAGAATGTCAGGGCCGTTGGGCCAAATAGTGTGTCGGCCCACCGGGCATTTGACCTGTGTGCCATATTGCCAGTCCACCCCTGCACCTGGAGGTGCCTGGTGGAGATCACTGTCTGAAGCCAACATTATGATCATTTCTTAGTAAACATCTACTTACTTATAGGAGCCCTGTCTTTATCGCCATCTTCATTGAAGTCAGATTCTTCATTTTCTGTGACTGCTTTCTTTGCTTTAAGCTTCAATGGTTCTGATGTGGATGATGCACTGTTACAGCCATCTTGATGGTCATCCTCAATGTGGATATCCATGTGTCTTACAAGTTCTGAGTCACTCCTGACTGTCCTCCCACTTGTAGTACACTGGTTTGGCTTTTCCCCATTGTGGATGGTCTGATGTCTGGTGAGGTGTGACTTAGTCTTAAATCTTTTCCCACAAGTACAACACTCATATGGTCTTTCCACTGGGTGCATTTGATGGGTTCTCTGATGCCTCCTGAGGTCACCATTTTTAGTAAAAGCCCTTCCACACTGACTACAACGATGAGGTCTTTCTCCGGTATGGGTACGTTGATGGCCGTGGAGGTTTGAGCTCGTCCTAAAACTCTTCCCACAAGTACAACACTTATGCGGTCTTTCCCCAGTATGGATTCTTAGATGTATCTTGAGATAAGACAAGTATCCAAAGGCCTTTCCACACTCAGAACATTGGTGAGGCTTTTCTTTACTATGCCTGAGCTGATGAGAAGAGAAATCTGACTGTCTCCTGGAACTCTTCCCACATGGAGTACGCTTAGAAGGCTTTTCACCAGTGTGGGACCTCCGGTGCCTCATGAGGTCACTCTTTTTTCCAAAAGCCCTTCCACACTGATTGCAAGAGCACTGAGGTCTTCCTCTAGCATGTGCTTCTTCGTGTCTCCTGAGATGAGACATGTATCTAAAGACCTTTCCACATACAGAACATGGGTGAGGCGCTTCTGTTGTATGCGCTAGCCGATGGCTAGAGAGGTGTGAGCTTGTTCTGAATCTCTTCCCGCATGTGCTACACTGAAACGGTTTCTCCCCTGTGTGGACTCTTTGATGTACCTTGAGATGACAGTTGTATTGAAAGGCCTTTCCACACTGAGAACATTGGTAAGGTTGGCGAGGCTTTTTCCCACTATGGGTGCGCTGATGGCAGTAGAAGTTTGACGAAGTTCTGAAACTCTTCCCACAAGTACAACACTTATACGGCCTTTCTCCAGTATGGATCCTTTCATGCATCTTAAGATGACAGTTGTATTTAAAGGCCTTTCCACACTGAGAACATCGGTAAGGTTGGCGAGACTTTTTCCCACTATGGGTGCGCTGATGGCAGTAGAGGTTTGACGAAGTTCTGAAACTCTTCCCACAAGTACAACACTTATACGGCTTTTCCCCGGTATGTACCCTTTGGTGCATCTTAAGATGACAGTTGTATTTAAAGGCCTTTCCACACTCTGAACATTGGTGAATCTTTTCTTTGCTCTGTGTTCTTAGGGAACCTTTGTGTTTCTTCTTCTTCCTGGTGCTGCTTTGTTGAAGTGATGTCTGGTCTGAAGTCTTTCTTCCCCGGGAAAGTCTCTGGCTTTTGTTCTTTACTCCTCCCATATTATTGGTGTCTTTGCTGACAGACATGTGTACATCTACAATATAAAAATGTGTGAACAACATAAATGCTGTGGTGTGCTGCTTCATAACTAACAGATACTGAACACTTTCTATCTGATATCTTTTGCTTCTCTTAGTACATATTGGAGTGCCACATGATTTGAGTCTCAAACCAAATATCATTCAATTCTGACTCAACCGATCCTGTGGTAATTCTGCATGCTAATATGGACAATGTTAAGAAATATGGCTAACTTTAAGGCTACTGCTTTTAATCAACCCCCTTCGACACTACATACTTAAAAAATACTAAAAATACTCTGATCAATTCTAGCAACATTTTGACCACCACTTACTTGAAGGAGAAGGATCTTCATCTCTGTTTAATTCAGACTCTGCTTCTGTTTTGATTTCCGTTGCTGAGTGATGTTCTTCAAGCTTCAAAGGTTCTGATGTGACTGTTCTACAGTCTTCATAGTCATCTTCTGGTTCCTCCTTGCAAATGGTCGGTGTCTCCAACAAATATCCTTGTAGAAAACATTCCTCTTCTTGTTTTAACTCGATTTTCACTGACCTTGTCAGTTGTGCTGGTCCAGACATTTCAGATGTCTAAGTTAAGTAAGTTTCTTTAACTCATTGACTGCCAATGACGTCTTTAGACGTCAACTGAAATACTGCCGTTCACTGCCAATGACGTCTTTAGACGTCAACTGCGTTTTTTAATGGGGAGGGCTGCAGAAAGACCTAGGGAACCTTGTCTGTAAATATCAGAATTCTCCGTCGAAAATTGTTGTTCCAAATTGATCCTGAGGGTGGCAGTGTGTCACTTTGGATGTGAGATGAGCATAGATTCATAGGTATGGCCAAGGGAGAAGTAGAGAAAGCTAATGACATGGCTAAATATGCCGCTAGCAAAGTGCAGACGTAAATCGGAGAAATTTAGGCAGTTCACACTCGATCAGAGTATGTGTCACTGCCATAGTAGTTCGAGTAGTGTTCCGATCGTGGTAGATGAAGGAGATCAACCTTGGGCAAACGGAAATAGCAGTTGTGACTTGTTTCAGTGCCCAGCTAGCTCACAGTTCCGGGTCAGGTAAGAATTTGCGAGCCAGTTGTTGATCACTGAGTTTTCGCTGTCACAGCCTGTAAATAGCATATATTTACCTTGTTACAACAATGTCTATTTTATTACCAAAAGCCCCCTGTTACTGTTGTTTTTGTGGTCTTATCACAGGAAGACATTTTCCCGATGTTTGACGTGCTAATAGACCGAAAAAAACGCGCATCCAAGACACTAACGTTGTCGAACAAAACGCTAATTTTCTCCCTTTTTTGATAAACAACGGGTGTGTTTGGAGAAAGTAGCTTATGTTCGCCTGCTGATTTCTAAGCAATGGAAAGGGGTAGAAACGAACTTTTTTTTCTGGTGAAAGAAGAGAGTCTGCTCTTTCTTGTGGTAGTTTCATTGTTTATGTAGTCGTAACACATAATATTCTGTGGCTCTTTAAAAAACAGTCAAAATTCCCCAAAACCTCTGGCAGTATGGAACTCTCTATTCTGAAAACGGCTGGCAGTCAATGAGTTAATGCGATAAAAAAGGTTGACATTTTCCAGACAAAAAAAATTTAGTAGCCCACAATTGCACTGTCCTCTCTGAGTTGAGCCACCAGACTATACTCAGTCCATTTGATATGAAGGCTCTTTAAGAGGACTGTGTGGTTACTGGGTTACAATCCAACCAATCACATTGTGGCCCTATTAGAATGCAAACTAGAATGGCAAAAGATAATGGGATGGAATATAATTGGTTAGACAACTGTTCACACCTCTGATGGTGAGCACTCAGAGTGGGCGTGGCCATAGAGGACAATATGGACAGGTGACAGAGTGGTGGAGACGTGTGATTTTACGTTCTTATTACACTTTTGATGGCACTGACTCAAGATTGCTACTTAAGATAGCAGACTGGTGGGGGAAGGTTAATGTTGTGGTGGAGCGGTGTGAAGTGTGTGTGAAGTTTTTATTTTTATTTTACTAGACTAGGCTAAGTTTAGTATTCACATTTAGTGTGTGACTTTCAAGGTCTTGATTTCAAGTTGCCTGTGACATCTCTGCAGGCTACTCTGGACAGTTCACACTCCTTCGGTTACTGAAACCTCTGTTGTATCATTGAAGCTCATTACTCTTCATATACATGAATCCGATGAAACTACCGGAAGTAAGCAGGCACCATTTTTGAGCTGATTCACTACTACTTATATAATGTCAGAGTATTCCATGGCATTTGCTGTTAGCCGTCATTGACTGTGCATTGTCAAAAAGGTTTGTTGTCAGTCCAACAATGGCATCGCCACAAGATGGCAGCCTACACAAATCATTCTTCGGATTCGTCTGTACAGAAGAAGAGGTAATCTCTCTTGAAGAGGTCCCATCTTTTATAATAGTTTATAATAGGATTTTTTGCCATTCTTTCGGTAGAACATTGCAGAAATTGACAGTAAATGAGTGGGAGATAGAGATAGGTAAGGATCGGGAAATGACCTTAGGTAAACTCAAACAGGGTTCTCAGGAT
Organism: Sardinella longiceps; assembly: GCA_027497455.2. Taxonomy (NCBI): domain Eukaryota; kingdom Metazoa; phylum Chordata; class Actinopteri; order Clupeiformes; family Clupeidae; genus Sardinella; species Sardinella longiceps. The sequence continues at coordinate 59,719 of JAODXP020000133.1, forward strand.
TATTCTCCATCAATTTCATTGTGAGACATAAAGCATAAATTATTATTCCACTTTATAGTCATACATTTAACAGGGGTGCCAATATGGAGGGCACTTTATCATTCTTTAAATCCAAAATTAATTAAAACATATTTTAACAAAAAAGATAACATGATACTAAGCAGATATCACTAATCAAATTAAGCTCAGCTCAAGATAAATCCCAAACTTGCAACAGAGAGTAAAACATTGACAGAGGCATGGATATAAAGTCTATTTCATATGCACTTTATTGTCTGTAGAGTGGGCAACTTTGATTTTTTTTTTTATGACTCTCCTTTGTGCCTTTTCTCTGTTGTCGGTTCCTTGACTCATTGAGAGATTTGATCTACTCCTGAATCTCTTCCCACATGCAGAACACTCAACTTTGTCCAATATGAATCATCAGGTGTCTCTTGAGGTTACCAGCCTCATGTAAGATCTCCCCACACAAAAAACACCTTCTATCAGTTCCTTATCTCCCTTCAGAACGCAATTCTCTTCTCTGATTGGCTGCTAGGTGACCATTATTTCCAGATAACTGGCTACTTTGAAAGTATTTCCAAAAAATAACTCCGTTCCATATGAATGCCTTTTAGAATGGTAACTATAACAACAATAAGCAGCCTTGTAGATCTACTTTCAACTGAAAGAAGTACCCAAACCGAACAGGTTAACTTCTTTTAAATTGGAGTAGCATGTTTCTTTTACGTTCTATATGCTTCTTTAAATATACGAGAGATGAATACAAACGGGAGATAAGCGGGATAACGACCTCCGAGGTGACCAGTTCTACATAAATAATTGGCTTCGCGGAGTAACCCGTCTCCACGCTGGACGCGTCGCCGGAGTTCTAAACTCCACATCGCCAATTATTTATGTAGAACTGGTCACCTCGTCGGCCGTTATCCCTTACTTGACACCCTTGACAGCATGACACCCTCAGATGACAGCAATGCAACAGAAGGTGAAATATAGAGAGGGCTGTGAATACTTTGCATCTGACCTACACCTGAAATACTTCACATGTAAAACACTCAACTTTCTCCACTGTGAATCATCAGGTGTCTCTTGAGGTTACCAGCCCGTTTAAAGATCTTTCCACACTTAGAACATTTGTGTGGCCTATCTCCAGTATGAGTCAACTGATGGCAAGAGAGAATTGATCTAGTCCTGAATCTCTCTCCACATGTAGTACACTGATAGAGTTTTTCCTCAGTGTGGATTCTCCTATGTCTGATGAGGTCACTGTTTTTAACAAAAGCCCGTCCACACAGACTACAACAGTGAGGTCTTTCTCCAGTATGAGTGTGCAGATGACCAGTGAGGTTTGACTTATCCCTAAATGTTTTCCCACAAATACTACACAGATACGGTCTTTCCCCTGTATGGATTATTTGATGTCTCATGAGGTCACACTTGCTAATGAAAGCCTTTCCACACTGACTACAACAGTGAGGTCTTTCTCCAGTATGGGTGCACTGATGGCTGGAAACAATTGACTTAGTTCTAAATCTCTTGCCACAAGTACTACACTGATAAGGCCTTTCCTCAGTCACTTGGTGTTTCTTAAGCTCATGAAGGTATATAAATGGTTCGGATGTGGATGATGCACTGTTCCAGCCATCTTGATGGTCTTCCTTGGTGTGGATGGACTTGTGTTTGGAGAGATACGACTTTCTCCTGAATCTCTTACCACATGTAGTACACTGGTACGGCCTTTCGCCAGTGTGAATTCTCTGATGTCTTGTAAGGTCAAACTTTCTAGCAAAAGCCCTTCCACACTGACTACAAGGGTGAGGTCTTTCTCCAGTATGGGTGAGCTGATGGTTGATGAGGATTGACTTTGTTCTAAATCTCTTTCCACAAGTACAACACTGGTACAGCTTTTCTCCAGTATGGATTCTCTGATGTCTGATGAGGTCACACTTGTTAGTAAAAGTCCTTCTACACTGACTACAAGGGTTGCGCTGGCACATTTGATTGATTCTCTGATGTCTGCTGAGGTCACACCTTCTTGCAAACGCTTTTCCACACAGACTACAACAGTGAGGTCTTTCTCCAGTATGGGTCAACTGGTGTCTGGAGAGGTGTGAGTTATTCCTAAATCTCTTCCCACAAGTAGTACACTCATACGGCTTTTCCCCTGTATGGATCCTATTGTGTCTCTTGAGAAAATAAATGTATTTAAAAGCCTTTCCACACTCAGAACATTGGTAAGAAGATTTCCTCCTCTGGGATAGTCTCTGGCTTTTCTTGTGAACTTTTCTCTTGTTTGGGGTGTTGATAGATCCGTTTGTTTGTAAATCTGTAATAAAAGAAAGTACTCTTATATTAAACAACACAAATACTTTGGATCGTAATAACACTTATTGAATATAAAATATCTCATACATAGTCAAATTTACATCTAAAATATGTGATATAAAAATGAAGTGTTCTCTATTGTTTACATTGGATACATTGGAGTGGCTCATGTGAGTCTAGTCATGACTTAAATATCATTAAACTATGACCCACCCCATCCTATAATAATTATTGGTCATCTACCTTTTCACACCAAAACAAATAGCTCTTTCATTGAGAGAGTCTGTTAACACTGGAAATAGCGGGACACTCTAAAAATCATTATGTGTTCATATGGCTAACATAAAATTACTGTGAAAACACTACAATTGTATTTTCTTTCAGTGAGAGAGTTAGCATGCTAATGTGGCCAATGTTAAATCATTTGAATATCATTGTGTTTATATGGCTAACTTTAAAGCAACTGTTCACTTACGATACTACAATTTAACTGCACAAAATAATATTGATAAAAATATTCTGATCAGTTCATAGCAATATTTTGAGCATTAAGTTTTAACTCACTTGAAGGAAAATGGTCTTCATCTCCATTTAATTCAGATTCTGCTTCTGTTTTAATTTCAGTAGCTGAGTGATGTTCTTCTAGCTTCAAAGGTTCTGGTGTGGATGTTCCTCTGTCTTCATAGTCATCTTCTGGTTCCTCCTTGCAGATTGTTGGTACTCCCAGCAGATGCTCTTGTAGAAAACATGCCTCTTCTTGTTTTAACTCAGTTTTCACTGACGTAGTCAGTTGTGGTGGTCCAGAAAATTCAGACATTTCACATGTCACTTCTGGTGAGTCGATGATATCTCGTTTAATGTTTCTTTAATGCAAAAAAGTTGGCATTTTCCAGACAAAAATAACTACAGTGTCCTACAGTTGTCTTGTCCTGCCTCAGTATGGGAGCCAGAGTATACAGTACCCATTTGATATAAGGGTTCTTTAAGACTGTGTGGTTACTGGGTTACAATCCAACCAATCAAATTGTGGCCCTTTTAGAATGCAAACTAGAATGGCAAGGGATAATGGGATGGAATGTAATTGGTTAGACAGCTGTTCACACCTCTGATGGTCAGCACTCAGGGTGGGCTGGACATAGAGGACAATGTGCACAGAGTGGAGGAGAAGTGTAATGTGTGATTTTAGGGACTGAATCAGATGGTTATGACCATTTAGCTCAAGGCAGTAGACTGCTGGGGGGAAGGTTGATGCTCAAGACGTTCCAGGGATTAAGAATACTTTACTAATCCTGAAAGAGTTTCAAGACTTAAATTTCAAATTGCCATAATTCGTTAAACTTCTTGTTCTAGAGGAAATATATATTTTAGATTATAGTATAGTTTGGAATAGGTATAGTATAGAATTTAAGCCATTAGATTCTATATTGTGCATAACTTCAAATACAGGAAAATAGAATAAACAAAGGCAAAACGAGAATGCAGACCTCCACCAAACCAATATGGGCACTGACCCAATATGAATCCCAGATGGCATTCCAGAGCTGATTATGTACAATTGCGCCTCCTACAGTTCTGATGTTTACTGACGGACAGGATATCTGTCAATGGTAATCTAAAGAATCCTTTAAAAAAAATCTTGTGTCCATATCCTAATCCGGTTCATCATCAAAAATGTAATATGTTCTTGCTTGGGCAAAGACACACACCTCTTGTAAAAATTTCCTAAGAATCCATCCACAGCTTTTGCCCTAAAGTTAACTAATAGACAAACAAACAGACAAACAAATCCCAACAAAAACATGAACTCCTTAACGGAGGTAATACTACTATTACTACTAGTACTAATACTACCATTACTACTAGAGTTCTCAACGGGCCTGAAAATTAGAACCCGACCCGAGCCAGCCCGTGGCTTTCAAAGCCCGAACCCGATGTAACCCGACACATCAATATGAATTATGTACCCGAACCCGGCCCGCGGCCCGATGCAATTACATACAGGTCGATTAGGCCTTTTGCATTTAGGCAAGAATTGTTTAAGCCCCCTGCTGTCGTTTAGGTCGCAGGGAGCAGTCGTTTAGGCCACGGGGAGCAGTCGTTTAGATCAGGCAGCTGAAATCTTTGCATCTCCACTTTTTATTATTGAACATTAGTTATTACAAGACATAAATCAGCTCTACTGGTCTGTCTGAGTAGCCTACATATCCATGGTAAATTATTTAATAACTTAAGTGTGGAAACGTTTTTTTTTTTTTTAATTTAATAAATGGTGATTTATAGGCTAAATTCATAAAATTGTGGAAATAATCATCCGCATTGCGTTAGATTCGCGCGGTTTGTGAGAATTAAAATAGTGATTAATAAAATAGCCTAAGCTTCGCATTGTCATCGAAAGGGTGACTGATCTGAAACCACCACATTCGTTGGACAATAATTAGGCTATTAATAATAGGCCTAACTTGTTATTCAGAAGCCAGTTAGGTTCGTGGTTTGTGAGAATATTTTTGGAATCCTCAAATAGAGGCTTGGTCTGTTTTTTTAGTTTCGGGTGGTATTTAATTTTGTAAAATCGTCTGTTTAAGCCAGTAATATTGTGTTGATTGCACACCATTCTCCGTTACAACTGAACCATCCAGTCGATAACTTGTCCATAACTAATGGCAGGTGAAGAACAAGAATGAGAGACTTGCAGCACGATCTCTTCCTCAGACTGTAATTAAAATAATTATTTTCAGGAAGAGTATGAAGTTTTCAGTAAGCTTATGAATAACTTTCAGTGCACTAACTGTAAACATTTTAGCGATCTCCTTGCACATGAGGCAATGCAATGTAGGCTATTGTATACCGACACTTGTGAAACAAAGCATAGGCTAATGTCCCAATAATTATTTCACAGCAAGTAAAGTCGCCGTCAACCGATAAGTCTAGCCTGTTCTAGTTCAAGTGATATGCCTGATTCAATCGTGAATAAAGATGGCATCTCCTCAAGGAGAGGAAATCTGCGAAGAGGATTTAATGCAGACGCATAAGCTACCTCTTGTTCCCTTCACCTGCCAATGTGCTCGCGTAACGTATGTCCCCGCTCATGCATGCACTTTGCATGCAGCAGCCAGACTTTCGTTACGGTAGATAGATAGATGGATAGATAGGCCTAGGCTACTTTATTGATTGGGAAATTCACCACGATTCAGGGTAAACAGCAGCAATGATAAATGTTTGTTTTTTTTTCCTTCTTCTTTTTTTTTTCACTGGGCGGAAAAGATTAAGCCCGAGGACCGACCCGACCCGAGTCATCTGCTTACATTTTCGGCCCGTACCCGGCCCGAACCTGTGGGTCCTGTCGGGTTTGTCGGGCAAACCCGACCCATTGAGAACTCTAATTACTACTACTCTCCCACAACATCAACATATTTAATTCAAATATTCAGTACTATTTTCTCCTCGCCGATACATTTTGCACATTTTACGCACTAGATGGAACCGCGATTTGCTGTTTTAGCAAATGCAACTTAAGTCAGGCCTTGTAATTAATTTCAGCCCTATCTTTCTCAAATCTTTCTCCTTGTCGGCCGTTATCCCTTCCATATGTATGTGGAGCATCTGGATTTATCTCAAAATCACCAGGATTTGTATGTATGATCTAATGAAACTGTGAAACCATAGAGCTAAACGCAAATTTCGCCTATTATCTGCTCTATTATAGGATCAGTTATTTGAAAAGACAAGATATAATGAATGCTCTGATGAATTATATAATTATAGATTATATTTTTAAATGTATTGACCAGTGTGACGTGGGAGTATTTATTTTTGTCAGTGTCTTGTTATTGTTTTCCTGCTTAAAGGTGAAGTAGCTGGAGAAGGAAAGTATTTGAGTGTTAATTTAGTTCCAAAAATATAATGAATGCTCTCTATTTTTGGGTGTGCAAGATCAGAAACAACAGTGATCAGAAACAACCTAATATGATTTGAGCACTCATTAAGTTTTGTCCTCCACAAAATATAAACATAACTCTTACAAAGATTATGTTTAGTTTCTGCCTCAATGAATTTCAGGCATTTCAGGCTGATTAGACCATTTTGTTGCTGGATTAATTATCACCTGGCTCTTTTGCAATGCAAGCTACAGCACAATAAAAAGGATTATGTGAATTCTTTTGGTTGAGGCACTGCTAGCACCTTTGATGGTCCTCATCCAAAGTGGAAGGGGTAGGGATAGGAATGATGCTGGCAAAGACAGCTGTTTTAGAACGAAAGTCTATCGGTCTCTTTATTCTCATTTTTAATAGATCCCTTCAACAGACCATAAAATGGAGACAGTGGCATTAACATCAACACTGAAGGGTAAAATAAAACATTGAGAGGTGTGCAATTACTTTTTCTGTATACTACATTTTCTGATGTCAGATATCTATACAGCATATGGCATTTTATTTTAGAATTTAGATCATTACACTCAGAGGGTCTACACGCTAATGTATATTTATCTCGTCAGTTCCTTGATTCATGAAAAGATGTGATCTACACCTGAAACACTTTTCACATGCAGAACACTCAACTTTGTCTAATATGAATCATCAGAACACTCAACTTTGTCCAATATGAATCATCAGGTGTCTCTTGAGGTTACCAGCCTCATTAAAGATCTCTCCACACTGAAAACATTGATAAGTCCTTTCTTCAGCTTGCACTCGCTGGTTTGGCTTGAGATTTCCATCCTCAGTGTGGATTCGTTCATGTGATTTGAGGATAGAATGGCATCTAAAGGCCTTTCCACAGTGACTACACTGGTATGGCTTTTCTCCAGTATGGATCATCTGATGGGCAGAGAGATTTGATCTACTTCTGAAGCTCTCCCCACATGTAGTACACTGAAAAGGGCCTTTCTTAGTATGCATCTTCTGGTGTGAATTTAGGCTACTAATCTGGGTAAAGGCCTTCCCACACTCAGAACACAGGTATGGCTTTTCCCCAGTGTGGATTCTCTGATGTCTTATGAGGTCACACTTTTTGGTAAAAGCCCTTCCACACTGACTACAACAGTGAGGTCTTTCTCCATGAGTGCGCTGATGGCTGGAAAGAATTGGCTTAGTCCTAAATCTCTTCCCACAAGTACTACACTGATACGGTCTCTCTCCAGCATGGGTCACTTGGTGTTTCTTAAGCTCATGAAGGTATGTAAATACTTCTCCACACTCAGGACAGTGGTAGTTCTTTTTTCCAGCGTGTGTTTGTTGGGAACTTGTGGATTTCTTCTTCCTGGTGTTGGATCGCTGAAGTGATTTCTGGTCCGAGGTTTTCTGGCCGTGTGACCATCTCTGGCTTTTCTTGTTTGTTCTTCTTTTCTTGTTGGTGTCTTCCCTGTTAGAACTGGTCATCTGAACATCTACAATAGAAAGGAAAATAAATTATTGAACAATTAAACTACATACACAATAGTGATAGGCAAGCAAACCTTAAAGGACAGCTCTGGAGTGAATTCAAGTTTAGCCCTTTTGAAGGAGCATGCTAAATGCACCAGTTAGTGAGTGGAACAAAATAATTTGGAACAGCATAGACCGAACGCGAACACAGAAGCGAACAAGCACCTTACACTGAATCAATAGAACCTTATTATGCGAAACCGAAAGTAAGATCTGAGGTGCTGTTGACTCAATGTAACGTGTTTCGAGTTTGCGTTAGGTCTATGCTGTTTGAAATTCTTTCATTCCATGTGAAATACATTGCTGTTAGAAGGCTCGTGCAGCAGGGCTATGCTTAAAGTTACTCCGGAGCTAGACGTTAACATAGGGGTTTCCAACCCTTTCTCCTCAGAGAGCTACTTTGACAAAATATTGTGGATGAGATCTACTCTGTTACTACTTTATAGTGGCATCATTGATTGTCTTGAAACAACATTACATCCTTTACCATCTTACACAACAACACTCATTTAAAGTGTCACCTGGAGGTGCCTGGTGGAGATTATGTGAACATTATGATCATTTCTTAGTAAACTTCTACTTACTTATAGGAGCCGTGTCTGTATCTCCATCTTCATTGAAGTCAGATTCTTCCTTTTCTGTGACTGTTTTCTTTGCTTCAAGCTTCAATGGTTCTGATGTGGATGATGCACTGTTACAGTCATCTTGATGGTCATCCTCAATGTGGATATCCATGTGTCTTACAAGTTCTGAGTCACTCCTGAATGTCCTCCCACTTGTAGTACACTGGTATGGCTTTTCCCCATTGTGGATGGTCTCATGTCTGGTGAGGTGTGACTTAGTCTTAAATCTTTTCCCACAAGTACAACACTCATATGGTCTTTCCACTGGGTGCATTTGATGGGTTCTCTGATGCCTCCTGAGGTCACCATTTTTAGTAAAAGCCCTTCCACACTGATTACAAGGATGAGGTCTTTCTCCTGTATGGGTGCGTTGATGGCCGTGGAGGTTTGAGCTTGTCCTAAAACTCTTCCCACAAGTACAACACTTATACGGTCTTTCCCCTGTATGGATTGTTTGGTGTATTTTGAGATAACAGAGGTATCTAAAGGCCTTTCCACACTCAGAACATTGGTGAGGCTTTTCTTTACTATGCCTGAGCTGATGAGAAGAGAAATCTGAGTGTCTCCTGGAACTCTTCCCACATGGAGTACGCTTATAAGGCTTTTCGCCACTGTGGGACCTCCGGTGCCTGATGAGGTCACTCTTTTTTCCAAAAGCCCTTCCACACTGATTGCATGAGTACTGAGGTCTGTCTCTAGCATGTGCTTCTTCGTGTCTCTTGAGATAAGACATGTATCTAAAGGCCTTTCCACATACAGAACATGGGTGAGGCGCTTCTGTTGTATGCGCTAGCCGATGGCTGGAGAGGTGTGAGCTTGTTCTGAATCTCTTCCCGCATGTGCTACACTGAAACGGCTTCTCACCCGTATGGACTCTTTGATGTACCTTGAGATGACAGTTGTATTGAAAGGCCTTTCCACACTGAGAACATCGGTAAGGTTGGCGAGGCTTTTTCCCACTATGGGTGCGCTGATGGCAGTAGAGGTTTGACGAAGTCCTGAAACTCTTCCCACAAGTACAACACTTATACGGCCTTTCTCCAGTATGTATCCTTTGGTGCATCTTGAGATGACAGTTGTATTTAAAGGCCTTTCCACACTGAGAACATCGGTAAGGTTGGCGAGGCTTTTTCCCACTATGTGTGCGCTGATGGCAGTAGAGGTTTGACGAAGTCCTGAAACTCTTCCCACAAGTACAACACTTATACGGCTTTTCTCCAGTATGTATCCTTTGGTGCATCTTAAGATGACAGTTGTATTTAAAGGCCTTTCCACACTCAGAACATTGGTGAATCTTTTCTTTGCTCTGTGTTCTTAGGGAACCTTTGTGTTTCTTCTTCTTCCTGGTGCTGCTTTGTGGAAGTGATGTCTGGTCTGAAGTCTTTCTTCCCCGGGAAAGTCTCTGGCTTTTGTTCTTTACTCCTCCGATATTATTGGTGTCTTTGCTGACAGACATGTGTGCATCTACAATATAAAAAAAGTGTAAACAACATAAATGCTGTGGTTCATAACTAGCAGACACTGAACACTTTCTATCTGATATCGTTTGCTTCTCTTAGTACATATTGGAGTGCCACATGATTTGAGTCTCATACCAAATATCATTCAATTCTGACTCACCCGATCCTGTGGTAATTCTGCATGCTAATATGGACAATGTTAAGAAATATGGCTCACTTTAAGGCTACTGCTTTTAATCAACCCCCTTAAACACTACATACTTAAAAAATACTAAAAATACTCTGATCAATTCTAGCAACATTTTGACCACCACTTACTTGAAGGAGAAGGATCTTCATCTCTGTTTAATTCAGACTCTGCTTCTGTTTTGATTTCCATTGCTGAGTGATGTTCTTCAAGCTTCAAAGGTTCTGATGTGACTGCTCTACTGTCTTCATAGTCATCTTCTGGTTCCTCCTTGTAAATGGTCGGTATCTCCAACAAATATCCTTGTAGAAAACATTCCTCTTCTTGTTTTAACTCGATTTTCACTGACCTTGTCAGTTCTGCTGGTTCAGACATTTCAGATGTCTAAGTTAATGTTTCTTCAAAAGTTGTTATTTTCCAGACAATAAACCTTAGTAGCCCACAGTTGCACTATCCAGTTGAGCCACCAGACTATACTCTGTCTATTTGATATGAGGGCTTTTTAAGAGGACAGTGTGGTTACTGGGTTACAATCCAACCAATCACATTGTGGCTCTTTTAGAATGCAAACTAGAATGGCAAATGATTATGGTATGGATTGTAATTGGTTAGCCAACTGTTCACACCTCTGATGGTGAGCACTCAGAGTGGACATAGAGGACAATGAGGACAGGTGGCTGAGATGTGGAGAGGTGTGAAGTGTGATTTTAGGTTTTCATTACACTTTTGATGGGACTGACTCAGATGGTTATGACCATTTAGCTCAAGATGGCAGACCGATGGGGGAAGGTTGATGGGTGAGAGAGGGGTGGAGAGGTGTGAAGAGTGAATATTTTTTATTTTATTTTACTAGACGAGGCTAAAGTTTAGTATTCACAGTTAGTGTGTGACTTTCAAGGTCTTGATTTCAACTTGCCCATGAGATCTCTGCGGGCTACTCTGGACAGTACAGGAATTATAGTGTGACGTTGTAGCACGTTGATGAAGTCCCTTTTGATTTTGTGAAAAATATATCCTTTTAATGCATAGTATTTTTTTCTTCTAATGGTGGGATTATTCTCCCTCAATTTCATTGTGAGACTGATATAAATTCCAAAAAGAGTATTTTATTATTCCACTTTATAGTCATACATTTAACAGGGGTGCCAATATGGAGGGCACATTGTCACTCATTAAACCCCAAATTATTTTGACAAAACTCCCCCCCAAAAAAGATAACATGATAACATTACTAGGCAGATATTACTAATCAAATTAAGCTCAGCTCAAGGTAAAACCCAAACTTGTAACAGAGTGAAACATTGACAGAGGCATGAATATAAAGTCTATTTCATATGTACTTTATTGTCTGTAGAGTGGGCAACTTAGATTTTTTTTTTTTTTTACGACTGAAACACTTTTCACATGTAAAACATTCAACTTTCTCCACTATGGACCATCTGTCCTACTCCCGAAACACTTTTCACATGTAAAACACTCAGCTTTGTCCAATATGAATCATCAGGTGTCTCTTGAGGTTACCAGCCCGTTTAAAGATCTTTCCACACTCAAAACACTGAAAACTCCTTTCTTCAGCTTCATGCATTTTCAGGTGTCTCTTGAGGTTACCAGCCCGTTTAAAGATCTTTCCACACTTAGAACATTTGTGTGTTTTATCTCTAGTATGAGTCAACTGATGGACAGAAAGAACTGATCTAGTCCTGAATCTCTTCCCACATTCGCTACACTGGTATGGTTTTTCTCCAGTATGGGTCATCAGGTGGTAAGACAGATGTGAGCGTCTCCTGAATCTCTCTCCACATGTAGTACACTGATACAGTTTTTCCTCAGTGTGGATTCTCCTATGTCTGGAGAGATTCTTCTTATTCTTAAACGTTTTCCCACAGGTACTACACTGACATTGTCTTTCACCTTTATGGATTCTCTGATGTCTGATGAGGTCACACTTGTTAGTAAAAGTAATTCCACACTGACTACAAGGGTTGCGCTGGTGCATTTGATTAATTCTCTGATGTCTGGTGAGGGCATACCTTCTGGCAAACGCGCTTCCACACTGACTACAACAGTGAGGTCTTTCTCCAGTATGGGTCAACTGGTGTCTGGAGAGGTGAGCGCTATCCCTAAAACACTTTCCACAAGTAGTACACTCATACGGTCTTTCCCCAGTATGGGTAATATTGTGTATCTTGAGAAGAGAGATGTATTTAAAAACCTCTCCACACTTTGAACACCGGTGAGACTTTTCTTTGCTGTGTGTTCGTTGGGAACTTTTATCTTCCTTCTTCCTGGTGTTGCATTGCTGAGGTGGCCGGTCTGAAGACGTCCTCCTCTGGGAGAGTCTCTGACCTTTCTTGTGAACACTTCTCTTGTTTGGGGTGTTTTTGCTGATAGATTGGTTTGATTGCAAATCTATAATATAAGAAAGTATTCGGATATCAAACAACATCAATGCTGAGGTTTGTAATAAACAGTTATTGAGTATGATCTCAACAAACAGTTATTGAGTACATAAATGATCTCATATAAAGTAAAATGTACATCTACAATATCTGATAAAAAAAACAATAAGTGAGGAAATGTGTCCGAACGCGGAATAAGAAGAACGAGTGTGTTCCCTCTTCAGCCAAAGTAATTAATTGAGACGCACTTCCATTGGGAGGGTGTGGTGTCCTGAAATTTAACCACTGAAGACACTACAATTTTATTGCCTCATTCAGTGAGAGAGTTAGCATACTAATGTTGGCAATGCAAAGACTCCTTTAAATAGAATTGTGTGTTCATATGGCTAGCTTTAAAGTAACCGTTTCATCAACTACTTTGGCCTATGATGCTAGTTTTCCTGCATTTAAAATAATAAAAATACTCCGATCGATTTTTAGCAATATTTTGAGCAAGTTTTTACTCACTTGAAGAAGACTCGTCTTCATCTCCATTTAATTCAGATTCTGTTTCCGTTTTAATTTCCATTACTGAGTGATGTTCTTCAAGCTTCAAAGGTTCTGATGTGACTGTTCTACTGTCTTCATAGTCATCTTCTGGTTCCTCCTTGCAAATGGTCGGTATCTTCAACAAATACTCTTGTAAAAAACATTGCTCTTCTTGTTTTAACTCAGTTTTCACTGACTTAGTCAGTTGTGCTGTTCCAGACATTTCAGATGTCTAAGTTAATGTTTCTTCAAAAGTTGTAATTTTCCAGGCAAAAAACCTTAGGAGCCTTCAGTTGCACTATCCTGTTTGAGTTGAGCCACAAGACTATACTCTGTCCGTTTGATATGAGGGCTCTTTAAGAGGACGGTGTGGTTACTGGGTTGCAATCCAACCAATCACATTGTGATCCTTTTAGAATGCAAACTAGAATGGCAAAGGATAATGGGATGGAATTTAATTGGCTAGACAGCTGTTCACACCTCTGATGGTCAGCACTCAGGATGGTGTGGCCATAGATGACAATGTAGACAGGTGGCAGAGTGGAGGAGGTGTTAATTTGAGTTTTTATTTTTACTAAACTAAGCCACTATTGACAGTTAATGTGAGCATCTAAGTGTGTGTAGGATGGAAGTGGGGTAGAGTTTTTATAATTATAACAATATACAAGCCTCTATTATAAGCTCCTCCTCAGTTTAAAACAATTCCATGCAGGCCAAATGATCAAACCAGTCCGGGAAGGCTTTCCCCTCGAGTGAATAACCGACTGGAGATCTGCCCACTGACTAGGAGCCGTGCGAACATTGTGAGGCTGGCATGCAGGTTTTAGAAAAGTTTTCTTAACTTCTGCATAACAGAGCAGAGCCCACTCGGAACTTGAAAACAATTTCTAAAAACTGCGCGCTTAGCCTATAAAAATGCTTGGGTGATAAATAAATTTATGCTATGAACATATTCCAAAAGTTGTCTGTAGCATCGCAAAATATTCCATTCCACTTGATGGAAGAGTGAATGCATATACTGCTGAGAATCCACTCAGCTTTTCTATTACCTCAAATCTCAAAGTGATGTCGGCAAAAGTGGAAGTGGTGCATGTGCAGGCTGCCCAAAACTGGAGGAGTGAACAGCAATCCCATTGCTACATCACAAAGTAGCTCTTGCTAAAACCTTATCCTTTTATTGTATGTCCTCAAAATTATCTCGAGCCATGTTAAATTAATGTCCATACAGTTAAACCATGGGTTTTCAACAGGGGGTCCAAGTGGAGAGTTATGACAAGGCTACTTTAAAGATGGAACAAAATGCAATTTTTTTGCCCTCCACCTGTCTCGCTTCCTTCTCCAATGTGGAGTAAGCTATTGAATTCACGAAGGCAACGGTAGAAATGTGGGACTACATGATTTTGAAAAGAAAAAAACTCTAAGAATTGTGGGAACAGAGACACGCTCCCATTAGAACGAGCACTTTATATTGCAAAAACTGAATTGGAACTATGGAAAAGTAAATCAGTGGGAGATGAGGATGACAGTGGGGATGTCAGTCTTTTATTTATTAACTAGAAAAGCGCTCAGAGAGCACAGACCTCCGCCAAGGCAATGTGGTCAGAGACACAATATACATTCCAGATCATGTTCTGAATCACTGATCGCCACCAAAATTTAATCAGCTCTTGCCTGTCCCACTCCCAATACATTGTCTGAAAATTTCATCCAAATCCGTGCAGTACTTTTTGAGTTATCCTGCTGACAAACAGACAGACAAACCAACGAGACCGAAAACATAACCTCCTTGACGGAGGTAACTACCTTGCTGTCATGGGTCACCAAGTGAAGGGGAAAAGACTTTTTCACTCCCTCAAAGAATCACACACTCCAGCCATAGTTCTCAGTCACTGGTGGATTTATTTTGTTGTTTTGTTGCACTTAATTCATTGTTCACTTTGTTTATCTTTATACCTTGAATATAGCTTAATCCACCATCAAATTACCACCAATACAATCAGTTAAGTAGTGAAATCAGTTGTCACTTCATAAACATCATACAATTGTAGTATACATCTGAACACAAAGAAAAGCAAAAACACCTCACTGGCTGCAAAGAACTGTTTAGGCAACGAGAATTGAAAGCTTAGAGATCCTCTTGCGTACGTAGCTGTATGCGACTTTAGTGTAGTTGGAAATAAGATGTGGGTGTTGGCGTGGCAAAGCCCATCAACCGGTGTAGCACTTATTAGTGTCCCTGTGCAACACTGAATTCAAGGTAGCATAAAACACACTACTCATCAGATTAAAATCCCAAAATACATTCAAAACATATTTTTGACATCACAAGATATGAAAAAATTACATGAATCCCAAACAAAAAATTTACTTTCCCCCTGTCAGTTCCATCCTTATATAATATGTCAGCATGACATCCTCAGACAACAGCAATGCAACAGAGGGTGAAATATTGAGAAGGCTGTGAATACTTTACACATGCTTTGTATTTTCAGTTGTGTGGTCAGCTTTCCTTTGAGTCTTTTGTCTGTCTTTGATTCCCTGATTCATGGAGAGATGTGACCTACACCTGAAACAATTTTGACATGCAGAACACTCAACTTTGTCCAATATGAATCATCAGGTGTCTCTTGAGGTTACCAGCCTCATTAAAGATCTCTCCACACTCAAAACACTGATAAGTCCTTTCTTTAGCTTGCACTCGCTGGTTTGCCTTGAGTTTACCATCCCCTGTGTGGATTCGTTTGTGTGATTTGAGGTTAGAACTGCATCTAAAAGCCTTTCCACACTGACTACACTGGTATGGCTTTTCTCCAGTATGGATCATCTGGTGGCCATAGAGATTTGATCTACTTCTGAATTTCTTCCCACATGTAGTACACTGATAAGGCTTTGTCCTAGTATGTATCCTCTGATGTATCTTTAGGCTACTACTCTGGGTAAAGGCCTTCCCACACTCAGAACACTGGTATGGCTTTTCCCCACTGTGGATTCTCTGATGTTTCATTAGGTTACACTTTTTCGTGAAAGCCCTTCCACACTGACTACAACAGTGAGGTCTTTTTCCAGTATGGATGAGCTGATGGTTGTAAAGATTTGAACTAGACTTAAAACTCTTGCCACAAGTACTACACTGATACGGTCTTTCCCCAGTATGAATTCTTTGGTGTATCTTGAGTTGAGAGATGAGTTGAAATGCCTTTCCACACTCAGAACATTGGTGACACTTTTCTCCTGCGTGTGTTTGTTGGGAACTTTTGTGTTTCTTTGTCGTCTTCTTCCTGGTGTTGGATCGCTGAAGTGATTTCTGGTCTGAGGTTTTCTGGCTCTGTGAAGACCTCTGGCTTTTCTTGCTTATTCTTCTTTTGTTGTTGGTGTCTTTACTCTTAGAGTGGGTCACTTGAACATCTTCAAAAGAAAGGAAAATCAATTATTGAACAATTAAACTACATCCTGCTTTGCAACTTCCAACACTTGGGCTAATACTGGGGGGACACTGGTTCAGACGCAAATATGATTTAAATAAGTACCAGACCTAATATTTCCTGCAGTATTTCAGTACCAGTTCTGGTCTTTCCTGAAGTAAGTTCACATGGTAATTGCTTGCCGAGACACCTAACTAAGCAATAGTGATAGGCAAACCTTAACACAGGGTTTTCCAACCTTTCCTCCTCAGAGAGCTACTTTGACTAAACAATGTGGATGAGATCTACTCTGTTACTACTTTAGAGTGGTATCATTGATTGTCTTGAAGAAAAAACCTCACGTCCAACAGAGCCTATGCTTGAAATTACTCTAGAGCTACACTTTAAGACAACTATTTAGGTAGCTATACTCTTAACCTACAAACTTAGCACAGATTTTCATCTACTTACTTGAGGGAGAAGTGCTTTTATCTCCATCTTCATTGAAGTCAGATTTTACTCTCATTGGTTGCTTTTCCTCAAGCTTTGAAGGATCTGATGTGGATGATGTCCTGTAACAGCCATCTTGATGGTCATCTTCTTTGTGGGTGGCCTTGTGTCTGTAGAGATCTCCAGTGATCCTGAATCTCTTTCCACATGTGGTACACTGGTACGGCTTTTCCCCAGTGTGAATTCTCTGATGTCTTGTAAGGTCACACTTTTTAGCAAAAGCCCTTTCACACTGGCTACAAGGGTGAGGTCTTTCTCCAGTATGGGTGAGCTGATGGCTGGTGAGGTTTGATTTAGTCCTAAAACTCTTGCCACAAGTACTACACTGATGTGGTCTTTCCACAATCTGGATTCTTAGCATTTGATGGGTTCTCTGATGTCTCCTGAGGTCACCCTTTTTAGCAAAAGCACTTCCACACTGACTACAAGGATGAGGTCTTTCTCCAGTATGGGTGAGCTGATGGTCGGACAGGTGTGAGCTTGTCCTAAAAATCTTCCCACAAGTACAACACTTATGCGGTCTTTCCCCAGTATGGATTCTTTGGTGTATTTTGAGATAACAGAGGTATCTAAAGGCCTTTCCACACTCAAAACATTTGTGAGGCTTGTGAGGTGTTTCTCCATGGATCAGCTGATGTTTCGAGAGATATGACTTGGTCATGAATCTTTTACCACATGTGGTACACTCATACGGTTTTTCCCCAGTATGGATCTTCTGATGTCTGATGAGGTCACTCTTTTTGGTAAAAGCCCTTCCACACAGACTACAACAGTGCGGTCTTTCTCCTGTATGGATTCTTTGATGTATCTTGAGATAAGAGATGTATTTAAAATTCTTTCCACATTCCGGACACTGATGAAGGTTTTCTTTGCTGTGTGTTCTCAGGGAACTTTTGCGTTTCTTCTTCTTCTTCCTGGTGTTGCTTTGTTCAAGTGATGTCTGGTCTGACGTCTTCCTGCTCCGGGAAAGTCTCTGGCTTTTCTTTTTTACTCCTCCCATATTATTGGTGTCTTTGCTGATCAACATGTGTGCATCTACAATATCAGAAAGTGGTATGTTATCAACAACATTGCAGTGGTTCATGACCAGTATATACTGTACACTTTATATCTCAATAAAAAGTACCCTTTATATTTTACTTCTCTAAGTGCATGTTGAAGTGTCTGGTCTCAAACCAAATATGATTTAATTCTGACCCATCCTTAGGTAAATCTGTATGCTAATTATTGGTCATCCACCTTTTCACAGAAAACAAAGAAACCTATCAATGCTACATGAAATTAACGTGCTAATAAGTGTGACAGTTAGCATGCTAATGTGGGCAATGTTAAGACTCTTTCTAAATATCTGTGTTCATATGGCCAACTTAAAAGCAACCTTTTATAAATCTCTGACAAAACCATTTTACTGCACTTACAAAATACAATTTGATCAATACTTTGCAATATTTTGAGTACAGAAATTTTTAACTTACTTGAAGGAGAAGTGTCTTCATCTCCATTTAACTCAGATTCTGCTTCCGTTTTAATTTCAGTTATTGAGTGATGTTCTTCAAGCTTCAAAGGTTCTGATATGGATGTTCCTCTGACTTCATGGTCATCTTCTGGTTCCTTCTTGCAGGTGGTCGGCACTGCCAACAAATACTCTTGTAGACAATATTCCTCTTCTTCTTTCACCTCAGTTTTCACTGACATAGTCAGTTCTGCTGGTCCAGTAAATTCAGACATTCCAGATGTCACTTTTGGTGTGACAATGATAGAAATTCGTGTTTCTTTAATCCGAAAAAGTTGACATTTTCCAGACAAAAGGAACTACTGCATAGTGCCCTACAGTTGCCTTGTCCTGCCTCAGTATAGTAGCCAGAATATACTCTGTCTGTTTGATACAAGTGTTCTTAAAGAAGAATGTTTGGTTACTGGGTTACAATCCAACCAATCACATTGTGGCCCTTTTAGAATGCAAACTAGAATGGCAAAGGATTATGGGATGGAATGTAATTGGTTAGACAACTGTTCACACCTCTGATGGTCAGCACTCAGGGTGGGCTGGACATATAGGACAATGTGGACAGAGAAGTGGAGGTGTGAAGTGTGAAATGAAACGTTTAATTTTACTAAACTAACTATTACTATAGTAGCCCATAGTTTAGTGTTCAAAGTTAGTGTGCATAAAGACCATAGTGCCATCATGTCACATTAATATTTTGGGAAGACAAAAGTCAGTACCAAAAACTCAGAAAGAATCACACACCAGTCAGTTCTCAGTCACTAGTGGATTTATTTTCTTGTTTTGTTGCATTTAATTCTTTATTCACATTGTTTATCTTGAATCCCTGAATCCAACTTAATCCCTCCTCAAACTGACAACCAATACAATCAGATAAGTAGTAAAATCGGTATATAAAGTATAAATCTGAATACAAAGGAAAGCACTCACCTCACTGACTGTATTTAGACTTGAAAGCTTAGAGATCTTCTTGTGTAGCTGTATGCTGTTGAAAATCTGGCGTGGGTGTTGGTGTGGCCAAGCCCATCAACCAAGCAAGCTCATCAATCGGTGTAGCACTTATTAGTGTCCCTGTGCAACCAGGCGAGTGGTGCAGCACCTATTAGTGTCCCTGTGCAAAGATGACCTCAAGGCAGCATAAAACACACTACTCATCAGATTTAAACCCAAAATACATTCAAAACATATTTTGACATAACAAGATTCATATAAATCCAAAACAAAAAAATTGACATAATAAACTTGACCTCCTGTCATGTCCAGCCTTATGTGACTCAAGGAGATGACAGCAATGCAACAGGAGGTGAAACATTGAGAAGGCTGTGAATACTTTGTACATACTTTGTGTTTTCTGTTGTGTGGTCAGCTTTCCTTTGAGTCTTTTGTCTGTCTTTGATTCCCTGATTCATGGAGAGATGTGACCTACTCCAGGTAGCAGGCAGGAGCACAGATCAATAATTCCCCAGGAGAAGGAGGAGAGTGTGAGTAACGCGAGACTCGGGCACTGGAGGTGAGATCAAACATGGCGGCGCAAGAGTACAAGAGTAACTTTTTGGATCAACTTTTCAAAATAAACTTGTTTCACTCCTGGAGAATAACCATTACATCGACTGTCACGGACCACAACCGGACTACATACTGGAGGATATAACGGACCTGGAAGCATTCATTGACCACTATCATCAACTTTATTCAGCCATGGAAGACACGGATAAACAACCCAACAGTAAGAGGAGAAAACGAGACTCCGCAACAGACACCGACGACCTGCATACCACCGAGGTTAGTGTGCTTGCAAGCATAAACAAAAAAACTGGACATGTTGGTCTCTATGCACGAAAAGTTGAACGATATGCGTACAAGCCTTGAATTTGCCCACTGTCGAATCGAGTCACTACAGAATTCAAACCGAGATCTCCAAACTTCTGTCGCATCACTCACCCAACAAATGCAAAATGTCACCACTGAAAATAAGCAAATGAAAGAAACTATCCTAGACATCCAAACTCGTTCGATGCGGGATAACCTCATCTTTTCTGGGATTCCAGAAGCAGCAACTGACAACCCGGAATTCATATCCAAACCTTTATGCAAAATCAACTAAAACTCGCACCCGACGTTATCAATAAAATTCCACCGAGTTCACCGTCTTGGCAAGCTGCAGGAGGGTAAACCCAGGTCCATCATCGCAAAATATGAACACTACCAACACAAGGAACCACTCAAAAGTAAAGGAAAGCTACTCAAGGACACCAATTTCAGAATGAACGATCAATACCCACAAGAAATTAACGAACTACATATTAAAAGAACAACGAAGGAATAACATACGTGCAGTATTGGCAGTTGACAAACTGTACATAAATGGACAACTATTCAGAAGCCCAGACATTACGCCATGGCTATTCTGATCTAACATCTGCATAATGCCAGAATTAAATACACCTCTAAGCCTGGTTAACTTACGTTCTAGCTTACTGAAGCTAGCCTTATTCTTTTTTTCTCTCTCTCTCCCTTTCTCCCTCTTCTCTTTTTTTTACTGCCGTTTGTGAATCATCTTTTCTTTTCTTATTACCTTTTTTTGTTCATCTCACCTCTCTCTCTCTCTCTCCCTCCTAGTGAATTACAATGCATCACTATCTACATGTTTTCTGCCCATGTCTTGTCTTTTTGTCTGTCTTTGTTAATATATGTGAAACCCCCTTGCTCAATATTTGTCTATCCCTGCACTCTCTCAGTATCATTATTACCCTTCGACTCAATCCCAAATAAAAATAAAAATAGGGAAACATGTTATGCAACACACACACAAACATACACCAACCCCCCACCTCCCCTCTCCTCTCCTCCCTTTCCCAATTTGCATACCAACTCACTACTCTGACATACCTTTCATACACCCATGAGACCACTTAAACTGATATCCTGGAATATACGTGGCTTCCGTAACCAATCAAAAAAACTTAAAGTAATTAATCATTTGACAAAATTAAAGGCTGACATTTGCTTCCTTTTTTTCGAAGGAGGAAGTAGCCAATGCACACCAGTGTCGAGGTGCAGGTACGGATAGTCATTCAATTCAGGCAGAATACCGCACACTCTTGTCCAAATGTATATTTATTAACAACGTTTCGGCCTGTGGCCTTTTTCAAGTTATTGACATTTGCTTCCTACAAGAAACACATTTAACAGAAACAGAAGCACAGAGCCTTCAACTCGGACAATTTGATCAAACATATTCCTCAACATATAACAGTAAACAAAGGGGTGTCGTAATATTAATAAATAAAGACATCCAGTTCTCACTTAACCACTGCATCACAGACCCAGATGGAAGATTCATCATTATAAATGCAACCTTTAATCAATCAACATTTACCCTGGTAAATATCTACGGTCCAAACAATGATGATCCATCTTTCTTTCATAGCCTCTTCTCCTTATTATCAAATTCAAACAATCTCATCATTGCAGGAGACTTCAACATCGTCATCGATCCCACAAACGACCGCTCAAGCACCTCAGGCAACGCAAGACACTGGCATTCCACTGACACAATAAAATAATATATGAAGGACTATGGTCTTAGCGATAGCTGGAGAGTTAGCAATCCTTTTCTGAGAGAATATTCATATTTCTCAACAGTCCACCAATGCTCATCCAGAATTGATATGTTTATTGCCAGTAATTGACTAATACCCAAAATATCAGAGAACAAAATTCACTCAATAGTAATCAGCGACCATGCCCCCGTCTCCCTCTCCATAAATACCCAGAAATATACCAAAACTCCGACCACATGGCGCTTCAATACTTCATTACTACAGGACCCTGATTTTACAATCCTTATAAGGCGAGAGTGGGCATTCTTTCTGGAGATGAACGACTCTCCAGACACCTCACCCTCACTACTATGGGAAACTGAGAAGGCAGTAATTAGAGGAAAAATCATTACTCATCACACAAGAAAAAACAGCAACAGCAACTGGAAAACACATTGGAACAAAAAATCAAACTCCTAACAAATGAAATATCCCACAACCCCAGTGAACCAAAACAAAAGGAATTAAAAGAACTCAAAGCACAACTTGGCGAGATCATACAGAAAAAGACACAATTCCAAATTCAACAACTGAAATATAATGGTTTTCAATATAGCAATAAAGTTAATAATAAGTATCTAGCAAACAACACAAGAAAGACAAAGCAAACATTCCAGCCATCTCCAACCCCACAGGAAACATTAGCCATGACCCACAACAGATAGCGTTCGGGGAGCTATTATCGACAGGGCCAGGAGAAACATTCTGATACATTTTGATAAAAAATTATTTTGTAAACACACGTTGTAGATTAACTTACTCAAAACAACAGATTATTGAAGTTGAATTTGTCCTTTTTCACTATACCATTCTCTTTTTCTTCGAGTGAAATACTAGCTTCCGTTTTTAGCGTTTCCGATTACGTTGACGCCTCATTTGCATACATTTTGGGTTACGCCCATTATCGGCCACTTCCGTTCAAACGACTCACCTCATTGGTTTTCGAGATATCTAGCTTCCTCTTTCACTAGTAAATACGACTGACAAGATGAATTATGATCAATTACGATCAAAAGCGTTTATTTTAAGTAAATAAATAAAAATAAATAAATAATTTAATAGATAAATAAATAATTTTATGAAAATAAATACACAAACATATACACAAAGCAAAATAAATACAAATAAATGTGGTTATATATATATATATATATATATATATATATATATATATAAAGCAACTATTGTTCAATGGAGGACATGAGCCGAGCCCTTATCCTCTGACACCGAAGGCACTCAAAATCATTCTGGTTGTGTGGGTTCCACCTTTCACACGAACAGTGGAACCACTCCTCGCAGAGGGAGCAGCACACCCACGGCACCAGGTCTTCATCTTCGCCGGGAGGGCTCTCTTGGTGACACCTCCCGCACAGGTCTAGGATGAACACATAAATACAGATTGGCTGTTTTTTATACTGTATGGCATTAAGAATGTTGATATACTTTTTTTATAATTATATAGGCTAGGGTTACCTTGAGGTTGGGCCGTGGGTGCTTGCCTGCCCCTCGCCGGCTTCGGTGCCTTCGGTGCCAGGGTCTTTTTCACTTACCAGTTGTTGTGGAGGGGTTGAGAGTAGTGGCTGCAGGGTGTGAGGAAGAAGAGGTGGAGGAGGTGGAGGAGGCACTGGTGCTGACGGTGGCGAGTGGAGCTGTGGTGGTAACAGGTGGGGCCGAGGGACTAGAGCAAGAGCGTGGCCTGTGGCGGCTGGGGGAATTCCCGGAGGCCTGGACGGGGGTCTTCCTCTTCCTGGCGGCGGCCCTCTGCTCCCTTTGTTCCGCCGCTATCCTTGCTTTGTCCTCTTTCTCTTGTAGGAGTCTCTCATACTCCTCCCCAGTGACGACTCGGGCCTCCCCAGTCACTCTGCGAAAGGTGGTCTTCTTCTGTTGGACCTGGGTGAGGAGCTGCGCCAAGTCAGGTGGTATCAACCCTGATGGAAGGAGCTTGGAGGGGTCGATTTCAGATGGGTCGTAAGGGAAGATGCCACACGCTTTGAAGCCCTTGATGGCTTGGCCCCCTGACGTGACCTGCTGGTATGGCCGTTGGAAAACCCTGGCGAAGTTTGACCTGCTTACCACGAAAGAGTTGTTAAAGCCCATGGTGCAGGTTGAACATCACTATGCAGCATTGTGTACATTGATGAGAAAACAATTCGATTTTCAGTCTCATAGAAATCTAACTATACCATAAATGGAATTATTAGATAAAATTGTGTTAAAAAATAACTTCCGTCTGTCTAAATCACCGACCGGACGTGACGAGTGCGGAGGAACACAGGTCAAATCTAGGTTCACGATGTCAATGGAAGTCGAGGAGGAATTCCCTGGTGGCCACGTCCACGATGGCCCACAGCCATATAATAACGAGCCTTCAGGCGCGAAAGAGGATAGGGCGACAAAACGGGGCGGAACGATGGGCAGAGAATAGAGGTAGAGTTGTGCGTCCAGGAGAATTAGTGGAGAATTGGGCTAATGTTTTGGTGAGTTGCTGTAGCATGGTGGCTAACGTTGGTTCTATTTTGGACTTGCACCCTTGGTGTTGTAAGAAATAAAATCAGGTTGATCAAACATACTTTCGCCCTTTCTCTTGATTAAACAACTATGTATATTGCCTTACTATAACGTAGTAACATTTTGTCTTATATTCTATTTGACGTAATACCGACAAGGGTTGTGCAGTCTATCTTCAATGCTAGCTACGTTGGCAATGCATAACATCAATAGCCCAATATTAGCATTTAAACTACAATAACAACCGACTAACAGTAATATCTGAAATGTCGGTAAATGTGAACATGGTGTTGTTAGAAGGACTGAGATAAGGGCAGATCAGGAAAAGAAACAAGGGTTTGAGACGTTTCAAAGGGCTGACGTTAGCTAGGTGCCTGTGCAGACGCTAGTAGACAGCATGTGTTGACGTGAGGTGAACGCTTACGAGTCTAGGCATTCGGTAGATTGACCCCAGACATTACCTTACTATCCTTCCCGGGTATGATGCCTGCTTTCTAAATCTCTTATTGCTGCAGGTGGTATACCCAGCTTCAAGCAAAAGCATAGCTCTCTCCAACCCAGCAGGCCAGAGTATGCTTAGACAACAAATTTACAAAAATAATTATGCTACCTAATGCCAGTTATATATTATTTGAGATTTTTGTACTGTACATAATTTGTCCTAAGGGATTAGCACGTACTTGGAGCTTCATATGAAATATAGAATAGAATAAAAAAGAAAATGTTACATCAAATACTGTCAATTCACCCTGACCATTATCAATATCAACTTTGCATCAGTCATCCCTCTAGGCAGTATACAATTTACAGGTAGGTAGTTGGATCATGGGCATATGGCTATGTCAGCACAATCAGGAGGCAATTTCCATAGGAAAGGGGAAAACACACAGGATTTCAATGGCCCCATATGGGCACATTTTGTTCTGTACAAAATTAATACACAATCACAAAGCGTCTTGGTGTATAGAAGTTATTTATTTTTAAAAGGTCAGGAGAGAGAAATGCAAATAAGACCTGGTATGAGAGTTTGGGATAATATATTAGGTAACTTTCATGCAAGTTTACTTGTTTACACACTCCACCTGTTGGAGCTTGTCCATGATATTTGTCTGGACTAGGCTATCAGCCATTTTCAACCTGAAACTGAGTATAGCGTAATGCATGTCATGAATGTGGAACCATATCAAATCAGGACTAATCTGCGTAATGTTAAAGCGTTAAATGTGCAGGCACAAATATATAATTTACATGACAGAAAGTAAAGTGATTTCAAACGTGAATGCCGCTCTCAAGAGGGTGGCTAACTTCCTCGTCCCTATGATGAAGAAAGTGGAGCAGGTGTTGCCGAGGACAGGATGGCGCCGTCATCTTTGAAGGCTTGTGGTGACTGAATGTATCCCTCTGTCAGTGAGGCCATCAGGGATGATAGATTCCTAAAGAGGGGAAAATATTGAAACAGTCAACGTAAGTTACCTTAAAAAAAGAAAAAGAAATAAAAAGAGCTTTAGGAAGTGAGTGAAATCTCTTACATGATGGTTTCTCTTTATGGCTCGGATGACTCAGTAGTTTACAGAAACTGTGGTAATGGACTGCATAGCAAGGTTGGTTTGGGTTATGTCTCCACTGTTATTCTCATGGGGGGACACTAGAAGAAGTCTGTAGGAAAATGTACAGTTTTAGGTATCACAATTAGTACAACTTCTGTGATGTGGTACAGCCATAATAATTAATATTTCGGCATGAGGTCAGTAATGGTACAAATAATGGCAGTGTCATGATTACTTCTATGTACAGCTAAAAAACATCATTGCGAGTCACCTCTAATATGGCTTCATGTCTTCTGTAACGTTACAACTGCATAGTTTCCAGGATAATTTCCCAGGGGGCAACAACAATATGACCTTATAGGAAACTGAAATATGGTCAGTCATGTTGCATGTTCAATTACACTATGGGAGTTCATTTGTATGGCATGGACAATATACTAACGTTACGTTCACCAACATTTATGTAGTGATACGGGATTAGATCGCATTGCTAATTAATAATCGTGGCACTGTACATGTCAAAATCAGGTAGTAGACACCGGAGAGTGATCGGAGTGGAAATGCGGGGTAGGGGTGCTGTGCTACATGCTCAAATATTCTAGCTTTGAGCAAACTGCTAAGTCAAAAGACAGCCATCTGCAAAAACCTGCTCTAACGCCTGAAGCTCGCTGCCTTTGTTCCACCTTATAACGTTACATGATGAAGCTAATGCTGAGAACTTGCACAGCTTCAAATGTAGTGTTTGGAATGGTTTCAGAGAGGATTTTAGCTATCGTTACCCCAGTCAAAAAGTTTGCTAAGCAATAACCAAGCTAATAGATGTTACTATTGCCCTATAACCTTGCACTTTCTGATTACTTATTCTAAAATTTGTACCCAACATTACTAAAACATCAAGAAATAAGGAATTGCAGCAGTTCAAATGATTGAAAGTTCATACTTACAACAGCTGTAGTTTTCAGCGTGTAGAATTCCTGCTAGCCTGAGCCTCCAATCCCACTTGAAACAAGTTGAAACTCCCCATAGAAACTCCCTTGGTAACGTTAGTAGACTTGATTCTCTTGAGTGCTCAGAGGGAACAGCCTCAGTCACCAGCCTCACATGGTCCTTACTAAATCCCAATCGAGACTTCAATAAATCCACAGGTCGACTCTGGGGTCAAATGTGCGCCACAAATGACGGAGTGTTTGGTGACAGAAGAAGCAGAGAAGTCTGCTCTCATCGCCTGCACAAAACGGACCGACAAGCGAAAAGTCCTTGCTTTTCTTCGATGTGATACGATGCACACGATGCCTTGACAAGCAGGAATTCATGCAACCAGCACAAACAAAACAATTAGGCCTAACCATCATCAATCGCTGTCTAGCTATCTCCTTCAAGTTCAGTCTCTCCGCCTCTACAGCTGATGACCAAGTAGAATGCTTTCCTCGCCATACGTCATTTGACGCGTTGCTAGCCAGAGAGGCTAAATTTTCAGAGGCTAGGCCAACAGCGGCACATTTGCATTAAAAATTCTATTTTACGTTTTGTTTTGGATCATAATTTCTGGATGTATGTTTTTAAAATACACCTTCAGACGAAGTCAAATGCTCATTTAATAATAAATTTAACCTGCACGTTGGACTTTAAATGAAGAGAGGTCACCAGCAAGGTTAGCGAAGTGTGTCTTCAGGGGGCCAAAAAACTCACGTCCAGGGGCTGGAGGACGTGGGAGCAGTGAGGTGGAAAACACAGCAGTGTGACACCCTCCCTCTTTGCCGCCGCTATGACCTCTGAGGTGAGGTGTGCCTTATGCCCATCAAAGGTCAGGAGCAGAGGGCGCTCTTTTCTGGCATATATGATGAAGTGGTGAAACCATTTGAGGAAGAGCTCCCCGTCGATGTATCCAGCTCTTGATTTTCCATAGAGGGCTCCTGGTGGTCCTCCTTGGGTGTAAGGGCCTCCGGGAAAGTGCTGTTTGTAGATGATAAAGGGTGGTACGTCCTCCCCAGCCGCATTAAGACAGGCCAGTACTGACAGGTGGTCCCTGGAGCCCTGGGCCTGTTGGTATACATGTTTGGCTCCCTTCGCTGCCAGTACCTTGCTCTTGCTCTGCTCCAGACAGAAGCCAGTCTCATCGCAGTTGTAAATTAATTCTGGTTTGTCCCTCAGCCCAAGCTCATCCAGAGTTTTTGCAAGTAATTGGAAATATTTCGCCACCGTCAGCCTCCTTGCGAAGATGGCACGCCCTCGGTCTAGTATGTCGGATGTCCTCATGGCAATTTCTGACGAGTGCCTCCTCTTAAATCCCAGCCACCACTTTTGGCCCAGTGGTGGCGTGTCGATATTGCCGTCCCTCTTCCTCCTCACAGCAGTTGCGTAGGCCAGGAATCTTCTTTTGTTGAGCGGGTACCCATGCTCAGCACAGTAAATGCAGTAATGCACCAGGGACATTTCATCCGCTGGTGCCAAGGCTGGTGGTGGCCCCGATCGATTGCCATGGGTAACCCGCCCACGCACTCGGTCCCCCAAGGTGTTACGGGGGACATCAAAGATCCTGGCCGCTTGTCTAATGGGCATCCCTGCAGCCACTTCCTCTAGGGCTCGGTCCATGTCCTCCTTGCTCCACTGTTTCCTTACAGCTTTCATTCTGTGAATATTGTACTACAAATTTGTACCTTGTATATCTAACCAAGCCTACATATTAAGTTTATATTGTTTAGTGTTGTACATTTACATGTTTCAGTGTGGAAAGCTCATAATTTTACAAGAAACTGGAGTCAACGCACTGCAAATAATGAAGGAATTAAGGAATTTTATTTGACACATGCATATAATTACAGGTATAAAATGCAATAAAATTGTGTCAGTTTATTTTAATGTTAAATTTAAAAGGGTCACTAGATGGCAGTAATGCACTTTCTATTGTCAGCGCTGCATTAGGCTGCATTAACACAACATCAGACGTAACTTCCGCCTTACAAACGCTCGTCCCGGTCATTTTTGGCCCAAGTGAGAATCCGTAGTTACACTACGTCATGCTAAATCTGTTAGCTTTTGAAATAACAGTTGAAAATGTCGGTTTAACATAATCTCGGGGAGACTAATTTGGATAGTACAGCAGCGAGTCAGAGTGACAATATCGTCACGCCAGTGAGTGTTCCACACTGAAATGTACCCGGAAATGTACAACGTTACTTCATATACTTAACGTAAGTGTACAACGCTGTTTTTTTCCAGATATGTAGTTTAAATACCTTATTTAGTATGGAGCCTCCCACTTTTGTCGTACGGTTCACCGGTTGGTCGCGAGCGTTGACGTAAACATGACACAGCGGAAATGGCCGATAATAGGTGCTATGACGATAATAGGAGCACTTCCGCTAAATAATATATTCTGTGATTTCTACAACAATCTCTTTTCCCCTACTCACCAACCTACACAATCAGAAATAGATAACTTCTTAAACAAAGTGACACTACCCAAACTAACCATAGAACAAACCAAAAGTCTGGACGCCCCCCTCACCCTAAATGAACTCACCGAAGCCCTAAACAAAATCCCCAGCAATAAATCTCCCGGACCAGATGGCCTACCAGCAGAATTCTATAGACACTTTTGGGACACAGTATCACCACTTTTCAACAGGGTAAGTATAGAAATAAAAAACACTTCCACCATACCCAGACACATGAACACAGCAGCTATGACACTACTGTTAAAACCAAATAAGGACCCATCTCACCCCTCCAGCTACCGGCCTCTCTCACTTTTGAACACCGACCTAAAAATTATCACCAAAGCACTAGCCACTAGAATAGAAACAGTCACTTCTTCACTCATCCATCCAGATCAAACAGGCTTCATCAAAAACAGACACGCCACAGATAATGTCCGTAGACTTTTCAATCTAATCAGTATATCACAAAGAACACAACAAAAAACCAGTCATATCACTCGATGCCGAAAAAGCTTTTGATAAAGTAAATTGGTCATTTCTATTCAACACACTCCACAAGTTTGGCTTTGGAGAGTCGTTCATCCATTGGATTAAAACACTGTACACCTCACCTAGGGCCACAATCACTACGAATGGGATCACATCACAGAGCTTCACACTGCACCAGGGTACCAGACAAGGGTGCCCCCTCTCGCCTTCCCTCTTTGCCATCTTCATTGAACCTCTTGCAGCAGCAATAAGACAGAATAATACAATAAAAGGAATTCAAGTAGCAAACATACAGCACAAAATCAGTCTACTGTCAACCGGTTCACTCCTTGTGGATCACAATCACTCCTGAACTTCAGAATCCCATTAAATCCAAGACTCTGCCTTCTGGGTGATATATTCATAATCCACCTCCCGCAAAAACTCAACAACTTTCTGCTCATCTCTCTAGCTGTCGCTAAGAAAGTAGTCCTTCAAAACTGGAAATCAAAAAAATCTTGTCACATCAACCACTGGTCAAATTTAATCACAGAATACATTACAGCATAAAAACACTATTCATGTAAAAGGAAGCAAATGTCAGCCTTTGAAAACACCTGGTCCCCATTTATATCATTTCTAAACTCAGCAAATGCATAACCTTACTCCTTATGGCAAGCCACTCATATTACCAGTAACTACCCCCATCTCTCCACTCTTACATAACCTTATTACTCCCCCCCCTCCTCCTACATTATACACATAGGTCCATACTAGCAACATTCAAACACTTTACACATAGGCACACACTAGCAACACTCAAGCATTCTACACATAGGCACACACTAGCAACGCTGAAACATTCCACACTATAGGCACACACACAAGAAAGCACTCAAGCATACTATACATAGGCATACACCTAAGCATAACATGTTACCAAATCAACCAGAAAAGTCCATTCAGGAAAATGATACCCCACCCTACTTCTGTATTAACACTTCAGAGTATTAGCTGCCCTATCCTGTGTTGTTAGTCCTGTCTTCGTCTCACTATGTTTGTTTGTCTGTCTGTTTCTCCGTCCAACACACCATATCTACCTGTTTGTGTCTATGTCTGTGTTTGTCTTTGTTTGTCTTTGTCCGTCTTGTTTGTCTGTCTGTCTATGGTGTGTTTCACAATTTAGCACTTTGGGATATTATATGGATAATCCGTAAGGGGTTGCGGTAGGACAGCACATGAATGTAAATGTACACACATGAAAATCAATAAATGTAAGCTTTTGAATTGCTAATGTATCGCTCTAATAAAAATAAAGTTGTCCTCCGAAGGGGGGAGGGGGTGGTGGTTGGACAAAAAAAAAAAAAAAAAGACCTACTCCTGAAACATTTTTCACATGCAGAACACTCAACTTTGTCCAGTATGAATCATCAGGTGTCTCTTGAGGTTACCAGCCTCCTTAAAGATCTCTCCACACTCAAAACATTGATAATCCCTTTCTTTAGCTTGCATTCTCTGGTTTGCCTTCAGTTTACCATCCCCAGTATGGATTCGTTCGTGTGATCTGAGGGTAGAACTGTATTTATAGGCCTTTCCACACTGACTACACTGGTATGGCTTTTCTCCAGTATGGATCATCTGGTGGCCAGAGAGATTTGATCTAGTTCTGAATCGCTTCCCACATGTAGTACACTGATAAGGCTTTGTCTTAGTATGTATCCTCTGATGTATCTTTAGGCTACTACTCTGGACAAAAGCCTTCCCACACTCAGAACACTGGTATGGCTTTTCCCCACTGTGGATTCTCTGATGTTTGATTAGGTTACACTTTTTCGTGAAAGCCCTTCCACACTGACTACAACAGTGAGGTTTTTTTCCAGTATGGATGAGCTGATGGTTGTAAAGATTTGAACTAGACTTAAAACTCTTGCCACAAGTACTACACTGATACGGTCTTTCCCCAGTATGAATTCTTTGGTGTATCTTGAGTTGAGAGATGAGTTGAAATGCCTTTCCACACTCAGAACATTGGTGACACTTTTCTCCTGCGTGTGTTTGTTGGGAACTTTTGTGTTTCTTTGTCGTCTTCTGCCTGGTGTTGGATCGCTGAAGTGACTTCTGGTCTGAGGTTTTCTGGCTCTGTGAAGACCTCTGGCTTTTCTTGCTTATTCTTCTTTTGTTGTTGGTGTCTTTACTCTTAGAGTGGGTCACTTGAACATCTTCAAAAGAAAGGAAAATCAATTATTGAACAATTAAACTACATCCTGCTTTGCAAATTCCAACACTTGGGCTAATACTGGGGGGACATTGGTTCAGACGCAAATATGATTTAAATAAGTACCAGACCTAATATTTCCTGCAGTATTTCAGTACCAGTTCTGGTCTTTCCTGAGGTAAGTTCAAATGGTAATTGCTTGTATGAGTGAGATCATTCCACAGAGAAAATATAACCTGTTCAAAAACAACAGAGAACTATGGATAGCTAGTACTGCCAATGCCGAGAAACCTAACTAGGCAATAGTGATAGGGCAACTTTAACACAGGTTTTCCAACCTTTCCTCCTCAGAGAGCTACTTAGACTTGAACAATGTGGATGAGATCTACTCTGTTACTACTTTAGAGTGGTATCATTGATTGTCTTGAAGGAAAAACCTCACGTCCAACAGAGCCTATGCTTGAAATTACTCTAGAGCTACACTTTAATACAACTATTTAGGTAGCTTTACTCTTAACCTACAAACTTAGCACAGATTTTCATCTACTTACTTGAGGGAGAAGTGCTTTTATCTCCATCTTCATTGAAGTCAGATTTTACTCTCATTGGTTGCTTTTCCTCAAGCTTTGAAGGATCTGATGTGGATGACGTCCTGTAACAGCCATCTTGATGATCATCTTCTTTGTGGGTGGCCTTGTGTCTGTAGAGATCTCCAGTGATCCTGAATCTCTTTCCACATGTGGTACACTGGTACGGCTTTTCCCCAGTGTGGGTTCGCTGATGTCTTGCAAGGTCACACTTTTTAGCAAAAGCCCTTTCACACTGGTTACAAGGGTGAGGTCTTTCTCCAGTATGGGTGAGGTGATGGCTGGTGAGGTTTGATTTAGTCCTAAAACTCTTCCCACAAGTAGTACACTGATGTGGTCTTTCCACAATCTGGATTCTTGGCATTTGATGGACCTTCTGGTGTCTCCTGAGGTCACTATTTTTAGTAAAAGCCCTTCCACACTGACTACAAGGATGAGGTCTTTCTCCAGTATGGGTCAGCTGATGGTCGGACAGGTGTGAGCTTTTCCTAAAACTCTTCCCACAAGTACAACACTTATGCGGTCTTTCACCAGTATGAATTTTTTGGTGTATTTTGAGATAACGGAGGTATCGAAAGGCCTTTCCACACTGAGAACATTGGTAAGGCTTGTGAGGTGTTTCTCCATGGATCAGCTGATGTCTCGAGAGATATGACCGGCTCATGAATCTCTTCCCACATGTAGTACACTCATATGGTTTTTCCCCAGTATGGATCTTCTGATGTCTGATGAGGTCACACTTTTTGGTAAAAGCCCTTCCACACAGACTACAACAGTGAGGTCTTTCTCCAGTGTGGATTCTTTGATGTAACTTGAGATAAGAGATGTATTTAAAATTCTTTCCACATTCCGGACACTGATGAAGGTTTTCTTCGCTGTGTGTTCTCAGGTAACTTTTGCGTTTCTTCTTCTTCCTGGTGTTGAATTGTTCAAGTGATGTCTGGTCTGACGTCTTCCTGCTCCGGGAAAGTCTCTGGCTTTTCTTTTTTACTCCTCCCATATTATTGGTGTCTTTGCTGATCAACATGTGTGCATCTACAATATCAGAAAGTGGTATGTTATCAACAACATTGCTGTGGTTCATGACCAGTATATACTGTACACTTTATATCTCAATAAAAAGTACCCTTTTATATTTTACTTCTCTAAGTGCATGTTGAAGTGCCTGGTCTCAAACCAAATATGATTTAATTCTGACCCATCCTTAGGTAAATCTGTATGCTAATTATTGGTCATCCACCTTTTCACAGAAAACAAAGAAACCTATCAATGCTACATGAAATTAACATGATAATAAGTGTGAGAGTTAGCATGCTAATGTGGGCAATGTTAAGACTCTTTCTAAATATCTGTGTTCATATGGCCAACTTAAAAGCAACCTTTTATAAATCCCTGACAAAACCATTTTACTGCACTTTGAAAAATACAATATTTTGAGTATAGAAGTTTTAACTTACTTGAAGGAGAAGTGTCTTCATCTCCATTTAACTCAGATTCTGCTTCCGTTTTAATTTCAGTTATTGAGTGATGTTCTTCAAGCTTCAAAGGTTCTGATATGGATGTTCCTCTGACTTCATGGTCATCTTCTGGTTCCTTCTTGCAGGTGGTCGGTACTGCCAACAAATACTCTTGTAGAAAATATTCCTCTTCTTCTTTCACCTCAGTTTTCACTGACATAGTCAGTTCTGCTGGTGCAGTAAATTCAGACATTCCAGATGTCACTTTTGGTTGACAATGATAGAAATTCGTGTTTCTTTAATCCGAAAAAGTTGACATTTTCCAGACAAAAGGAACTACTGCATAGTGCCCTACAGTTGCCTTGTCCTGCCTCAGTATAGTAGCCAGAATATACTCTGTCTGTTTGATACAAGTGTTCTTAAAGAAGAATGTTTGGTTACTGGGTTACAATCCAACCAATCACATTGTGGCCCTTTTAGAATGCAAACTAGAATGGCAAAGGATAATGGGATGGAATGTAATTGGTTAGACAGCTGTTCACACCTCTGATGGTCAGCACTCAGGGTGGGCGTGGTCATAGAGGACAATGTGGACAGAGAAGTGGTGGTGTGAAATGAAACTTTTTATTTTACTAAACTAACTATTACTATAGTTTAGTGTTCAAAGTTAGTGTGCATAAAGACCATAGTGCCATCAAGTCACATCAATTTTTTGGGAAGACGAAAGTCACTACCAAAAAAGCCTAGCCTAGTAAACTAGCACCACCCGCTGGACGCCTCACATCATTCTCCAATTCTGCCAAGAATGCCAGGAATCTGGCAAAACCAATCATAACGCAGAGATGTGTTTTGAATCAAAGCGGGCAGTGTTTTGAGGGAGAAACGACAGAGCGTTGGCCTATACGCACAGATATGGTTTGAAAGACAACGGGTTGTGTTCATCAACTATCTCCCATTGTATCCATTCATTGAGGCCAGACTAAATAGACATCCAATCTCACATTTAGTCTGGTTTACCAGGCTTAAAAAAGCCTTTTCACTCCCACAAAGAATCAAACACCAGCCATAGTTCTCAGTCACTAGTGGATTTATTTTCTCGTTTTGTTGCATTTAATTCTTTATTCACGTTGTTTATCTTGAATCCCTGAATCCAAATTAATGCATCATCAAACTGCCAACCAATACAATCAGATAAGTAGTAAAATCGGTCATCACTTCATAAACATCATACAAAGTATAAATCTGAATACAAAGGAAAGCAAAACCACCTCATTGAGTGTATTTAGACTTGAAAGCTTAGAGATCTTCTTGAGTAGCTGTATGCACCTTTCGTCCCGTTGAAAATCCAGCGTGGGTGTTGGTGTGGCCAAGCCCATCAACCAAGCAAGTAAAGCCCATCAATCAGTGTAGCACTTATTAGTGTCCCTGTGCAACCAGGCGAGTGGTGCAGCACCTATTAGTGTCCCTGTGCAAAGATGACCTCAAGGCAGCATAAAACACACTACTCATCAGATTTAAACCCAAAATACATTCAAAACATATTTTGACATAATAAGATTCATATAAATCCAAAACAAAAAAATTGACATAATAAACTTGACCTCCTGTCATGTCCAGCCTTATGTGACTCAAGGAGATGACAGCAATGCAACAGGAGGTGAAACATTGAGAAGGCTGTGAATACTTTGTACATACTTTGTGTTTTCTGTTGTGTGGTCAGCTTTCCTTTGAGTCTTTTGTCTGTCTTTGATTCCCTGATTCATGGAGAGATGTGACCTACACCTGAAACAATTTTCACATGTAAAACACTCAACTTTGTCCAATATGAATCATCAGGTGTCTCTTGAGGTTACCAGCCTCATTAA
This sequence comes from Sardinella longiceps, assembly GCA_027497455.2. Lineage (NCBI taxonomy): Eukaryota > Metazoa > Chordata > Actinopteri > Clupeiformes > Clupeidae > Sardinella > Sardinella longiceps. Next base: position 95,771 of record JAODXP020000133.1, read on the forward strand.
AGATCTCTCCACACTCAAAACACTGATAATTCCTTTCTTCAGCTTGCACTCGCTGGTTTGCCTTGAGTTTACCATCCCCTGTGTGGATTCGTTTGTGTGATTTGAGGTTAGAACTGCATCTAAAAGCCTTTCCACACTGATTACACTGGTATGGCTTTTCTCCAGTATGGATCATCTGGTGGGCATAGAGATTTGATCTACTTCTGAATTTCTTCCCACATGTAGTACACTGATAAGGCTTTGTCCTATTATGTATCCTCTGATGTATCTTTAGGCTACTACTCTGGGTAAAGGCCTTCCCACACTCAGAACACTGGTATGGCTTTTCCCCAGTGTGGATTCTCTGATGTTTCATTAGGTTACACTTTTTCGTGAAAGCCCTTCCACACTGACTACAACAGTGAGGTCTTTTTCCAGTATGGATGAGCTGATGGTTGTAAAGATTTGAACTAGACTTAAAACTCTTGCCACAAGTACTACACTGATACGGTCTTTCCCCAGTATGAATTCTTTGGTGTATCTTGAGTTGAGAGATGAGTTGAAATGCCTTTCCACACTCAGAACATTGGTGACACTTTTCTCCTGCGTGTGTTTGTTGGGAACTTTTGTGTTTCTTTGTCGTCTTCTTCCTGGTGTTGGATCGCTGAAGTGATTTCTGGTCTGAGGTTTTCTGGCTCTGTGAAGACCTCTGGCTTTTCTTGCTTATTCTTCTTTTGTTATTGGTGTCTTTACTCTTAGAGTGGGTCACTTGAACATCTTCAAAAGAAAGGAAAATCAATTATTGAACAATTAAACTACATCCTGCTTTGCAACTTCCAACACTTGGGCTAATACTGGGGGGACACTGGTTCAGACGCAAATATGATTTAAATAAGTACCAGTCCTAATATTTCCTGCAGTAATTCAGTACCAGTTCTGGTCTTTCCTGAAGTAAGTTCACATGGTAATTGCTTGCCGAGACACCTAACTAAGCAATAGTGATAGGCAAACCTTAACACAGGGTTTTCCAACCTTTCCTCCTGTTACTACTTTAGAGTGGTATCATTGATTGTCTTGAAGAAAAAACCTCACGTCCAACAGAGCCTATGCTTGAAATTACTCGAGCTACACTTTAAGACAACTATTTAGGTAGCTATACTCTTAACCTACAAACTTAGCACAGATTTTCATCTACTTACTTGAGGGAGAAGTGCTTTTATCTCCATCTTCATTGAAGTCAGATTTTACTCTCATTGGTTGCTTTTCCTCAAGCTTTGAAGGATCTGATGTGGGCAATGTTAAGACTCTTTCTAAATATCTGTGTTCATATGGCCAACTTAAAAGCAACCTTTTATAAATCTCTGACAAAACCATTTTACTGCACTTTGAAAAATACAATTTGATCAATACTTTGCAATATTTTGAGTACAGAAATTTTTAACTTACTTGAAGGAGAAGTGTCTTCATCTCCATTTAACTCAGATTCTGCTTCCGTTTTAATTTCAGTTATTGAGTGATGTTCTTCAAGCTTCAAAGGTTCTGATATGGATGTTCCTCTGACTTCATGGTCATCTTCTGGTTCCTTCTTGCAGGTGGTCGGCACTGCCAACAAATACTCTTGTAGAAAATATTCCTCTTCTTCTTTCACCTCAGTTTTCACTGACATAGTCAGTTCTGCTGGTCCAGTAAATTCAGACATTCCAGATGTCACTTTTGGTTGACAATGATAGAAATTAGTGTTTCTTTAATCCGAAAAAAGTTGACATTTTCCAGACAAAAGGAACTACTGCATAGTGCCCTACAGTTGCCTTGTCCTGCCTCAGTATAGTAGCCAGAATATACTCTGTCTGTTTGATACAAGGGTTTTAAAGAAGAATGTTTGGTTACTGGGTTACAATCCAACCAATCACATTGTGGCCCTTTTAGAATGCAAACTAGAATGGCAAAGGATTATGGGATGGAATGTAATTGGTTAGACAAGTGTTCACACCTCTGATGGTCAGCACTCAGGGTGGGCTGGACATAGAGGACAATGTGGACAGAGAAGTGGTGGTGTGAAATGAAACTTTTTATTTTACTAAACTATTACTATAGTTTAGTTTAGAGGCTTCCTGTAGTCAGTGCAGTGCCAGCCTCTGCACACTGAACCACATTCTGGCCAGCTGCCCCAAAGCTCTCGCGGAGGGGCGCTACAGGTGGAGACACGATAAAGTCCTCACTGAGGTCGCCAAGTGGGTGGAGCTGCAGAGAGGTAACGCCAACAAACAGCCGTCAGCACCACCAAGCTTCACAAGCTTCCATCTAGAGGGCAGCAAGATTCCGAAGGGTAAAAGATCTAACAGCCTACCATCTCTGCTGCACCGTGCAACAGATTGGGAGCTGCACGTGGATCTTAAGAAGAAGCTGGTCTTTCCTCAGGAGATTGTGGCAACTACCCTCCGACCGGATATGATCCTCCTTTCTAAGAGCACGAAGACCCTCATTCTAGCTGAACTCACGGTTCCCTGGGAAGACAGGCTAGCCATATCCCACCAGGCAAAGAAGGCTAAGTACCAGGACATAGTCGAAGAGGCGAGCCTCGCGGGGTGGCAAGCCACCCTCTTTCCAGTTGAAGTCGGCGCTCGGGGTTTCCCCGCCACATCAGTGCGGACTTTCCTGCAGAAGATGGGACTCAATCCCAAACAACTGCAGAAGGCCATCAGGGAGATAGCCACAGCAGCTGAAACCGGTTCCAGGTGGCTGTGGCTGTCAAGGAGTCGTAGCTGGACCCCTTCTGCAGGTGAAGGCTAACTCAGCCTTTGCTGCCCCACTCAGGAGAGGTGTTCAGGTTAAGGGGCGAAACACCTATGACCCTGAGATACCTGCTGAGGATGCAGAAGGGTTCCCAAGGAACACCAGTACAGTCCATCTTCTGGAGCTTCAACTTCCACATCTTCAGTTGCTCCTGCAGTCTCTGCTTGTAGCAAAGCATCTTCGGTGTTTATTTCATCTTAAGTGTTCAAAGTTAGTGTGCATAAAGACCATAGTGCCATCAAGTCACATCAATTTTTTGGGAAGACGAAAGTCACTACCAAAAAAGCCTAGCCTAGTAAACTAGCACCACCCGCTGGACGCCAAAATCTTTTGTCTGCTAGTGGGTCTAGCCTCACATTATTCTCCAATTCTGCCAAGAATGCCAGGAATCTGGCAAAACCAATCATAACGCAGAGATGTGTTTTGAATCAAAGCGGGCGGTGTTTTGAGGGAGAAACGACAGAGCGTTGGCCTATACGCACAGATATGGTTTGAAAGACAACGGGTTGTGTTCATCAACTATCTCCCATTGTATCCATTCATTGAGGCCAGACTAAATAGACATCCAATCTCACATTTAGTCTGGTTTACCAGGCTTAAAAAAGCCTTTTCACTCCCACAAAGAATCAAACACCAGCCATAGTTGTCAGTCACTAGTGGATTTATTTTCTCGTTTTGTTGCATTTAACTCATTGACTGCCAATGACGTCTTTAGACGTCAACTGAAATACTGCCGTTCACTGCCAATGACGTCTTTAGACGTCAACTTCGTTTTTTAATGGGGAGGGCTGCAGAAAGACCTAGGGAACCTTGTCTGTAAATATCAGAATTCTCCGTCGAAAATTGTTGTTCCAAATTGATCCTGAGGGTGGCAGTGTGTCACTTTGGATGTGAGATGAGCATAGATTCATAGGTATGGCCAAGGGAGAAGTAGAGAAAGCTAATGACATGGCTAAATATGCCGCTAGCAAAGTGCAGACGTAAATCGGAGAAATTTAGGCAGTTCACACTCGATCAGAGTATGTGTCACTGCCATAGAAGTTCGAGTAGTGTTCCGATCGTGGGAGATGAAGGAGATCAACCTTGGGCAAACGGAAATAGCAGTTGTGACTTGTTTCAGTGCCCAGCTAGCTCACAGTTCCGGGTCAGGTAAGAATTTGCGAGCCAGTTGTTGATCACTGAGTTTTCGCTGTCACAGCCTGTAAATAGCATATATTTACCTTGTTACAACAATGTCTGTTTTATTACCAAAAGCCCCCTGTTACTGTTGTTTTTGTGGTCTTATCAAAGGAAGACATTTTCCCGATGTTTGACGTGCTAATAGACCGAAAAAAGGCGCATCCAAGACACTAACGTTGTCAAACAAAACGCTAATTTTCTCCCTTTTTTGATAAAAAACGGGTGTGTTTGGAGAAAGTAGCTTATGTTCGCCTGCTGATTTCTAAGCAATGGAAAGGGGTAGAAACGAACTTTTTTTTCTGGTGAAAGAAGAGTCTCTGCTCTTTCTTGTGGTAGTTTCATTGTTTATGTAGTCGTAACACATAATATTCTGTGGCTCTTTAAAAAACAGTCAAAATTCCCCAAAACCTCTGGCAGTATGGAACTCTCTATTCTGAAAACGGCTGGCAGTCAATGAGTTAATTCTTTATTCACGTTGTTTATCTTGAATCCCTGAATCCAACTTAATGCATCATTAAACTGCCAACCAATACAATCAGATAAGTAGTAAAATCGGTCATCACTTCATAAACATCATACAAAGTATAAATCTGAATACAAAGGAAAGCAAAACCACCTCATTGAGTGTATTTAGACTTGAAAGCTTAGAGATCTTCTTGAGTAGCTGTATGCACCTTTCGTCCCGTTGAAAATCTGGCGTGGGTGTTGGTGTGGCCAAGCCCATCAACCAAGCAAGTAAAGCCCATCAATCGGTGTAGCACTTATTAGTGTCCCTGTGCAACCAGGCGAGTGGTGCGGCACCTATTAGTGTCCCTGTGCAAAGATGACCTCAAGGCAGCATAAAACACACTACTCATCAGATTTAAACCCAAAATACATTCAAAACATATTTTGACATAACAAGATTCATATAAATCCAAAACAAAAAAATTGACATAATAAACTTGACCTCCTGTCATGTCCAGCCTTATGTGACTCAAGGAGATGACAGCAATGCAACAGGAGGTGAAACATTAAGAAGGCTGTGAATACTTTACACATGCTTTGTGTTTTCTGTTGTGTGGTCAGCTTTCCTTTGAGTCTTTTGTCTGTCTTTGATTCCCTGATTCATGGAGAGATGTGACCTACACCTGAAACATTTTTCACATGCAGAACACTCAACTTTGTCTAATATGAATCATCAGAACACTCAACTTTGTCCAATATGAATCATCAGGTGTCTCTTGAGGTTACCAGCCTCATTAAAGATCTCTCCACACTCAAAACACTGATAAGTCCTTTCATTAGCTTGCATTCGCTGGTTTGCCTTGAGTTTACCATCCCCAGTATGGATTCGTTCGTGTGATCTGAGGGTAGAACTGTATTTATAGGCCTTTCCACACTGACTACACTGGTATGGCTTTTCTCCAGTATGGATCATCTGGTGGTCAGAAAGATTTGATCTAGTTCTGAATCGCTTCCCACATGTAGTACACTGATAAGGCTTTGTCTTATTATGTATCCTCTGATGTACCTTTAGGCTACTACTCTGGCCAAAGGTCTTCCAACACTCAGAACACTGGTATGGCTTTTCCCCACTGTGGATTCTCTGATGTTTCATTAGGTTACACTTTTTCGTGAAAGCCCTTCCACACTGACTACAACAGTGAGGTCTTTCTCCAGTATGGATGAGCTGATGGCTGTTGAGATTTGAACTAGACTTAAAACTCTTGCCACAAGTACTACACTGATACGGTCTTTCCCCAGTATGAATTCTTTGGTGTATCTTGAGATGACAGATGTGTTGAAATGTCTTTCCACACTCAGAACATTGGTGATGCCTTTCTCCTGCGTGTGTTTGTTGGGAACTTTTGTGTTTCTTTGTCTTCTTCCTGGTGTTGGATCGCTGAAGTGATTTCTGGTCTGAGGTTTTCTGGCTCTGTGAAGACCTCTGGCTTTTCTTGCTTATTCTTCTTTTGTTGGTGGTGTCTTTTCTGTTTGAGTGGGTCACTTGAACATCTTCAAAAGAAAGGAAAATCAATTATTGAATAACTAAACTACATCCTTTTTTACGACTTCCAACAATTAGGCTCATAATGAGTGGACACTGGTTCAGACGCAAATATGATTTGAATCAGTACATACCTAATATTTCCTGCAGTAATTCAGTACCATTTCTCGTCTTTCCTGAATTAAGTTCACATGGTAATTGCTTGTATTAGGGCTGTAACGATACACCCAACTCACGATTCGGTTTGTATCACGATTTTTGACCTACGGTTCGATACACCCCCCGATTTCTTAAATATATCTTTTTGATAATCGTTTATGGCTAGAATAGGTTGCAAGAGACTAATAATATATTTTTTTAAAGTTTAAAAATAATAATGATATTGTTTTGAAGCTTGGAAGCACCATCGCATCATATCATGTGGTTGTTTTCTGGACTGAAGGATTACAGAACTTTGAAAGGGCGTACCACGATACTGCCCTCTTGTATCACGATACAGTATCGTGACTCTGCGTATCACGATTTCTCGATTCGATACAATTTAGTTACAGCCCTAGCTTGTATGTGTGAGATTGTACCACAGAGAAAATATAACCTTTTCAAAAACAACAGAGAACCATGGATAGCTAGTACTAGCTAGTACCGGTAATGTCTCGACACCAAACTAAGCAATAGTGATAGGCAAACCTTAACACAGGGTTTTCCAACCTTTCCTCCACAGAGAGCTACTTTGACGAAACAACATGGATGAGACCTACTCTGTTACTATTTTAGAGTGGTATCATTGATTGTCTTGAAGAAAAAACCTTACACTTTAAGACAAAGGTAGCTGTATTTCTAACCCCAAAAAAGACATCATGATCAATTCCTAGTAAATATAGTATAAATTTCCATGTACTCACTTGAAGGAGACGTACCTCTATCTCCATCTTCATTGAAGTCATATTTTACTCCTATTTTCATTTCTGTGATTGGTTGCTGTTCCTCAAGCTTTGAAGGATCTGATGTGGATGATGGACAGCCATCTTGATGGTTTTCTTCCACGTGGGTGGACTTGTGTCTTGAGAGATCCGAGTTGATCCTAAACCTCTCTCCACATGTAGTACACTGGTACGGCTTTTCCCCAGTGTGAATTCTCTGATGTCTGATGAGGTCACACTTTTTGGCAAAAGCTCTCCCACAATAACTGCAAGGGTGAGGTCTTTTTCCAGTATGGGTGAGCTGATGGCCGGTGAGGGTTGACTTAGTCCTAAAACTCTTCCCACAAGTACTACACTGATGTGGTCTTTCCACAATCTGGATTCTTTGCATTTGATGGACCTTCTGGTGTCTCCTGAGGTCGCCCTTTTTAGCAAAAGCCCTTCCACACTGACTACAAGGATGAGGCCTTTCTCCAGTATGGGTCAACTGATGGTTGGACAGGTGGTCACTAGTCTTAAATCTTTTCCCACAAGTACAACACTGATACCGTCTTTCCTCATTGTGAACTTCTTGGTGTTTCTTCAGATCAGAGACACTTCTAAAGGCTTTTCCACACTCACAATGGTGAGGCTTTTTCCCGCTATGAGTGCGCTCATGGCTGCAGAGGTGTGAGCTCGTCCTGAAACTCTTCCCACAAGTACAACACTTATGTGGTCTTTCCCCAGTATGGATTCTTTGGTGTATTTTGAGATAACAGAGGTATCTAAAGGCCTTTCCACACTGAGAACATTGGTGAGGCTTGTGAGGTGTTTCTCCATGGATCAGCTGATGATTCAAGAGATATGACTTGCTCATGAATCTCTTCCCACATGTAGTACACTCATATGGTTTTTCCCCAGTATGGATCTTCTGATGTCTGTTGAGGTCACACTTTTTGGTAAAAGCCCATCCACACAGACTACAACAGTGGGGTCTTTCTCCAGTATGGATTCGTTGATGTATTTTCAAGTAAGAGATGGATTTGAAGGTCTTTCCACACTCAGAGCATTGGTGAGTCTTTTCTTTGCTGTGTGTTCCTTGTGAACTTTTGTTTTTCTTCTTCGTCCTGGAATTGCTTTGTTTAAGTGATGTCTGGACTGACGTCTTCCTGCTCCGGGAAAGTCTCAGGCTTTTCTTCTTCACTCCTCCCATATTATTGGTGTCTTTGCTGATGGACATGTGTGCATCTACAATATCAGAGAGCAGTATGTTATTAAATAACATCAATCCTGTGGTTCATAACCAGTAGCCACTGCACTTTTTTTATCTGAATAAAAAAGTATTTTTGAGTGGAGTCTAGTCTCAAACCAAATGATTAAATTCTCACCCACACCATCCTGTGGTAAATCTGCATGCTAATTATTGGTACTCTCCCTTTTCACAGAAAACAAAGAAACTATTCCATGCTACATAAAATTAAAATAAGGGTGAGACTTAGCATGCTAATGTGAGCAATGTTAAGACTCTTTCTAAATATCACTGTGTTCATATGGCTAACTTGACAGCAAACTTTTATAAATCTTTGAAGACAATACTGTTTTACTTACTTGAAGGAGAAACATCTTCATCTCCATTTAATTCAGATTCTTCTTCCGTTTTAATTTCAGTTATTGAGTGATGTTCTTCAAGCTTCAAAGGTTCTGATGTGGATGTTCCTCTGTCTTCATAGTCATCTTCTGGTTCCTTTTTGCAGGTGGTCGGTACTGCCAACAAATATTCTTGTAGACAACATTCCTCTTCTTCTTTTAACTCAGTTTTCACTGACATAGTCAGTTGTGCTGGTCCAGTATATTCAGACATTCCAGATGTCACTTTTGGTTGACAATGATAGAAATTAGTGTTTCTTTAGTCCGAAAAAAAGAAGACATTTTCACAAAATGACAAAAAGAACTACAGTAGCCTACAGTTGCATCGTCCTGTCAGTACAGGAGCCAGAATATACTCTGTCCATTTACTAGAAGAGTTCTTATTGTAGACTCTTTGGTCAATGGGTTACAATCCAACCAATCACATTGTGGCCCATTTAGAATGCAAAATAGAATGGCAAAGAATAATGGTATGGAATGTAATTGGTTAGACAACTGTTCACACCTCTGATAGTGAGCACTCAGGGTGGGCTGGACATAGAGGACAATGTGGACAGGTGGCAGAGTGTTGGAGGTGTGAAGTGTGAAATTATAGTTTTTACTTTACTAAACTATAACTATTACTATATACAAGCCCATAGTTTAGTGTTCAAAGTTAGTGTGCATATGGACCATGTCACATAAAAATTTTGGGAAGACAAAAGAAAGATATCTGGTAAATCACAGTAGTGTGATTATTAGTAGTCATATATTGTTTTTTTTCCTCCCCGAGCAATCTACACTGAAGATCTGCGTCAAAAGATGCAATTTTTATGGGCCAATTACTGGTCTCCCAAATTTGAAGGTGTTAATGGCAGTGATTAATCTGATAAAGCCATGTCTAAAAGATTGTCTGAATATACACATTGTCTGAAAATTTCATCCAAATCCGTGCAGCACTTCTCGAGTTATCCTGCTGACAAACAGAAAGACAAACCAACAAGACCAAAAACACAACCTCCTTGGTGGAGGTAATAATAATAATCATCGGAAAGAGCAATTGGTGCCTGTATCTGTTGCGTGGCCTATGTGAGAACATGAACTGAAGGACCTGAAAGCAAGAGCACAGATGTACTCCCAGTATGTTAGTCACATAACACCATGACATACCTAATACACCACAGGGAGTGATTTCATTTATCTCAAAGGGCTGGGGAGGTCAGACAACCCGCACATGACTGCTAACAGTTCATTTACCCTTCATATATCACCATCCACTTTAAACTTGCGGTACCCGTGCGTACCTCAAGACACACCCATAATTGCCTATAAATATTCAGAGATACGCCTTCAATGAATAGTGATATCTATCGACACCTTGGTGAAAGCAAGTGGCAAAAGTAAGAGGGGCAATTGTGAAATTGTGTGACTGTGAAATAGACATTCTGACTGATCAGGTTGGACAGCGGCGTTCAATTTTATTTGGGGGTGAAAGCAAGTGGCAAAAGTAAGAAGCGCAATTTCACAGACTGTGAAATAGACATTCTGATTGATCAGGTTGGACAGCGGCGTTCAATTTTATTTTGGGGTCAAAGTACTCAAATAACAAATGCCAAGAAAACCTGTGAATGGCAGGATGCGGCCAATGCGGTCAATGTGGTTGCCTCTGAAGGACGTACGTTGGCAAAAAATGGTCCGACATAAAAGGTGACGCAAAAAAAGAATAACGGCACACCGCCAAAGCGTCCGTGCTACGGGCAATGGGAAGGGGGTGCCGGACCTTGGCCCGTATGATCAGAAAATGGCTGGAATTATTGGCGAAAATCCTCTTTAAGTTGAGTTGTTCCCGAGGAGGAGGGTGACGCTGATGCTGGGCCCGAACCACCCGAGGACTCAGGTAGGCTGTCTGATTTGGATTTTTTTAGCTATGCACAAGGCATGTTGTTTTTTTTTTTGTTTTTTTTTATTATTTAAATATGTTTCGGTGCAAACGCCTCAGCCATTATCAATGAATTTAGTGAAATATTTTGTATACTTTTGTTAAACTGTGTCTTGTGCTTTTGTAACTGAGTGGCCAAGAATTTTTTACAATAACTTAGTTTTGGAGGAAATTTGAAGTGAAGCCACCACTAGCCTATTGCACGTGTCTTACCCCTTTGTTTGAAATCAGTGAGTGTGAAATTGGACTAATTAAAAGGCGTCTTCTTTTAGAAAACAAATATATTTTGCTGGATGTGCCAGTGAGGCAAGTGGGGTGTCCGCTGCAGCGGCGGAGGTTCCGGGGATGTCGACGGCCTCCGATAGCGTCCCCAAGCAAGCCACCAGTGCCCGTGTTCTAACTGATTCGGTGCTGCAATTACAGTGGGACCATGTCGGGGCAATCCTGGAGGTCGTCCAGCAATTAAAAAACATTTCAGCTCAATTGTCTGAATTGATTAAAGAATTTCTTACTAAGTAATCGCTTGTTTCCACACCTTATTTATAAGCGGTGCATCTCTTCCTCACGCTGCCGCATGGCTCCTGCATTGGGGTGGAATGCCTGGGGATTGGGGTCGAGGCTAAGGTTGACCTCTTCAGCCTGTATAGGCACGTTTTGTAGCTTTGCCACATTGTGCAGTACAGCACAGGCCCTAACGATTTTGCAGACCTTTTCGGGTCTGTATCACAGTGCTCCCCCCGTGTCATCCAGACAACGCCATCTGCCTTTCAGAAGCCCGATGGCGCGCTCCACAACTGCGCGTGCCTGGCCGTGGCGCATGTTGTAATTATTCTCCTCTTTTATAGATATCTAAAATTAGGTTTTACGCATTAATCACAGCATTAATCACAGCTCCAGTCTCCAGTCTGCGCCCAACACTGCTGTGCCTCAGTATAAATGAGTCATGGGTAGAACCAGTCCACCGGGCAACAACATTAGTTTACTCTAATCTTAACCTAAACTGAGAGGAGTAGTGCCTTTAAGGCAGTGCTGCCTGGAAGTCACAGTTGAGGGCAAAAAATACCAAGGACCGTTCTGGACACTTTGCACAAATCAGGCCGTTCACACCTCCACCCCTCCCCACTGACCCTCATTGAATTCCACGGACTTGCCCACCTGAAAGCCATCAGAGGCGTGAACACTTGTCTAACCAATAGTATCCCTGCCCATAATCCTTTGCCATTCTAGTTTGCAATGCAAATGTGATTGGGTGTTTAACTCAGTATATAAATGGTCTTCAGGAAGAGTTCTCATTTCACCCGTGCAGATTGGAGTCTGGTGACTGAACCCAGATAAGATGATTTAAGCTTCACTATTCTTTCAGTGCAGGAAAATCTCACTGGATTCCATTTGCAACCCAACAACGTCTGAAATATCAGATTTAACTGAACCATCACAGTCGACTGTGCCAGTGAAGGAGGAGATGAAAGAAGAAGAGGAGTGTGACACTTTCCTACAAGAGCATCTGTTTGGAGTTCAAAATGTTTGCAAGGAAGAAAAGGTTGATCTGGAACATGGCTGTGACACTGACATATCCATGTTGAGACCTTCAACCTGGGAAGAAAAACTCACACCATTGGAAATTAAACCAGAAGATGAGGACAACATTGACAAGTATGGTGATAAAGAACCTTCTCTTTCAGGTAAGTTATCTTGTTCTTTCTTAGAATGACAACAACCACAATACTTTATACAACTAATATGTTATGGGTGTGACAGTTTGTGCTTGTTGTTATTAGCCCCTTGTTTATGGAACTATAGCAAAACAGGTAAATTAAATACAAATTTGCTGTTTGAGAGCCAACTTACTTCCTCTACACCATAACTTCCTCTACAATGAATTGTGTAAAGCGGTTCCTAGGAAACAAGTATAGCCTGCTTAATTGCTTGTCTAGTACAGCAATAATGTCTATAAACATTTTCTGCATTGCACCCATTTGAAATGAGTTGTAAAAGTACAATAGTAAAAAGAGTAAATAATGTTTTTAAATCTATGTATTTCTTTCTTTTATTACAGCTGTCAGTGAAGCACAATCCACTGAGAAAAGGACTAACAAGGAGGAACAAAAAAGCAAGAAACATCAGAGACTCTCCCAGTGCAGGAAAACTTCAGACCAGAAATCACTTCAGCATCTCAAGAGAAGGAAGACAAAACACAAGCCACACCAGTGTATTCAGTGTGCAAAGACTTTTAGTGGCATCTCCTCTCTCAGGAGACACCAGAGGATCCATACTGGGGAAAAGCCATACGAGTGTAGCCAGTGTGGAAAGGGTTTTGGTGACCCATCTTGCCTCAGTAGACACCTGATTATTCATACTGGAGAAAAACCTCACCCGTGTAGTCAGTGTGGAAGGAGCTTTAGTCACATCTACTCTCTTAAAAGACACCAAATTTTGCATACTGGAGAAAAGCCACACCAGTGCAGTCATTGTGAAAAGGCCTTTACCACAACTTCTAATCTTAAGATACACCAGAAGATCCATACTGGAAAGGAGCCACACCAGTGTAGTCAGTGTGGAAAGGCCTTCAGTACAGTTTATTATCTCAAAGTACACCAGAGGATCCATACTGGAGAAAAGCCACACCTGTGTAGTCAGTGTGGAAAGGCCTTCAGTAGTGTTTCTGATCTCAAGTTACACCAGAGGATCCATACTGGAGAAAGTCCACACCAGTGCAGTCATTGTGGTAAGGCCTTTAGCACAACTTCTAATCTCAAAGTACACCAGAGGATCCATACTGGAGAAAAGCCACACCTGTGTAGTCAGTGTGGAAAGGCCTTCAGTAGTGTTTCTGATCTCAAGTTACACCAGAGGATCCATACTGGAGAAAAGCCACACCAGTGTAGTCAGTGTGGAAAGGCTTTTAGAACAGTTGGTGTTCTCAAGAAACACCAGAAGATCCACAATGGAGACAAACTACAGTACGGGAAAGTTTCATTGGATATCATTTGCAATCCAGAAACAATGTCTGAAGTGTCAGATTTCACTGATCCATCACAGATGGCTACATCAGTGAAGAAGGAAATAAAAGAAGAAGAGTCTGATAATTTCCTAGAAGTGAATCTGTGTGGAAGTGAAGACCTTTGTAAGAAAGAACCCATTTGCCTGGAGAATGGTTTAAACACTTCAACATCAATGTTACATCTTTCAAACAAGGACAAAGTTAAATCAGATGAAGAAGATGACTGAAAGTGATTCTTATAAGTTCTCTGTTGACCTGTTATTTCTCCCAGTGGACTCCCTGGAGATGCATTGCCAGGCCCATCCAGGTGTGGTACTGTAGGCTAGGGCCAGTCCAGAACAAACCCAAACAAGACTAGCATGGGTTTACCCTGGTCAGGCTAAAGCCTTTGGTTGGTCTCTGGGCAGCCCACAATTAAGTGATTGCCTACAAGGTATATACTACCACATACAAGAGGAAAAGAAATTAACCCAACAATTTACCTCAACTTGTTTGGTGGATTAATTGTTGTGGAAAGTGTTAGGAATGTCAACATTGAAGAAATGCTGACATATTGTCTAGGTCTTTTTCCTCAGGCCCATGTTGACGCAAAGTTTGGCAAAAAAAACAATTGAGCCAAGCTCATGTATGTCTTACAGGAGAGGGTCAGACTGCTGGATTTGGGGTGGTAGGACTGTGGCACAGTTGAAGCCTGGCCCATAGACTAACCATGTACTTTCCCCCCCCTTATTTTGTATTTTTTTTCTCCTTAATTTCAACCAAATATGTAGCCTAGACTCTAGACGTACCCCTAGTGGTAACAAATTTGAATTTGCACAGAGGTACGTCTAGAGGCCACTGATAGAAACCCGTTTTAGCCTTCCTCTGGAGGCGGATAACCAATCACAGCGCGGTATGTGTACAGGAAATCGTAAGGCGGGCTTTGTACGATGACGACAGCCCTGCTCAAACCAGAGCGGAATCGTCTTTGGCTTTAGTTTTGGACGAATTGCACTTGTCATTTTCTTTGAAAGTGAAACAAGAAAGTGCACTGAAGTTTTTCGTTCTGAAAAAGATGTCTTTGCCGTGTTACCGATGGGCTACGGGAAAAGTTTGATATACCAGCTGGTACCACTGGCCGGAACGCTAGCCTATTACGTGGAGAGGCAGTTTGAAAGACAATGCAATCAACCGCCCCTCCATTGAGGTACAGTCTATCAGTGGTCTTCAGACTATACATTCTTATGATATCGTCTGACGTGTCAGGCTACCAAATATGTAATGTTTGACTTTTTTATGTGAAAAATAATTGATTCACTACATGAATTGTTATAAAAGTTTGAATTACTGAATAACTCTTTTGTCTCTTCTTCTGTCCGCACAATGGATGACTGATAACTTAACCAGAGGCCTAGTCTGTACATAACCTACGCCGTCAGCGTAGAGCAAGGGGCTGGTTATGAACAGGCTTCAATAGGCCCAGACCAGGAGCCTAGAGGCCCCAGGATAGACCCTCCCTTGACAAACTTTACCAAAATCCTCTACTTATTAAACCCTCTGCCCTATTTGGTATTCTTCTTACTTGTATTTCAACCATATATGTAATGTTTCACTTTAGTTTTTCTCATGTAAGCAATGTTTGATTCACTATATGAATTGTAATAAAAGTTTCAATTACTGAATAACTCATTTGTCTCTTCTGCCCCTACCTCTTACCCTGTGCACTGAATAACTGAGGCCAGGCCTGGACATAACAATCCTCAATCTACCCTTCTTGTATGAGGATCTGGGATCTTGGCAATTGCCAAACATATTGCTTATTGGAGATTGATTGGTTCAGCCCTTGACTAAATAGCCTATGGTATGGCATTCATTGAGTTCACTGTTTGGCTTGGGGTCAATGCAAACATGGATGGCTAGAATCCTACGCCGTCAGTGTAGAGCAAGGGGATGGTTATGAGCAGACTTCAAGAGGCCCAGAACAGGACTGGCATCCTAGAGGCCCCAGGATGTGCAAGATCTGATATCACCAAGTAATTAAGCGTCCAGGATCAATGTTAAACTTGTTTGTCCTGGATCAAATTACTCTAACCCTAAGCCTAACCCTAACCTTCACCCTAACTCTAAACCTAACCCATTGATCCAGGGCAACGAGTTTGACATTGACCCTGGACTATTAATTACTTGGTGATATCAGATCTTCCCGATGTTGTGTTTGGCTCTCTACAATTAAAATTGGATTGAATAAAAAATACTAACAACTCTAGCTTGAGTATTTCTACCAATTCTAAGCCATATCTGCAAACACAGCAATTGGAAACAGGATGTAGATTGTTTTTCTTTGAATTTAACACAGAATCACTAAAACAGAACTTTAGATAACTCATCATAGGCAGGGTCAGATTTTATCACCCGTTCCATTACAACACCGTTCACACCTCCACCCCTCCCCACTGACCCTCATTGAATTCCACGGACTTGCCCACCTGAAAGCCATCAGAGGTGTGAACACTTGTCTAACCAATAGTATTCCTGCCCATAATCCTTTGCCATTATAGTTTGCATTGCAAATGTGATTGTGTGTTTAACCCAGTATATAAATGGTCTTCAGGAAGAGTTCTCATTTCACCCGTGCAGATTGGAGTCTGATGACTGAACCCAGATAAGATGATTTAAGGTTCACTATTCTTTCAGTGCAGGAAAATCTCACTGGATTCCATTTGCAACCCAACAACAATGTCTGAAATATCAGATTTAACTGAACCATCACAGTCGACTGTGCCAGTGAAGGAGGAGATGAAAGAAGATGAAGAGGACTGTGACACTTTCCTACAAGAGCATCTGTTTGGAGTTCAAAACATTTGCAAGGAAGAAAAGGTTGATCTGGAACATGGCTGTGACACTGACATATCCATGTCGAGACCTTCAACCTGGGAAGAAAAACTCACACCATTGGAAATTAAACCAGAAGATGAGGATAACATTGGCAAGTATGGTGATAAAGAACCTTCTCTTTCAGGTAAGTTATCTTGTTCTTTCTTAGAATGACAACAACCACAATATTTTATACAACTAATATGTTATGGGTGTGACAGTTTGTGCTTGTTGTTATTAGCCCCTTGTTTATGGAACTAACAGGTAAATTAAATACAAATTTGCTGTTTGAGAGCCAACTTACTTCCTCTACACCATAACTTCCTCTACAATGAATTGTGTAAAGCGGTTCCTAGGAAACAAGTATAGCCTGCTTAATTGCTTGTCTAGTACTTCTGTCTCAGTACCTTTCAATCTGTGAATGAAAACAGATATTTTATACTATACAGAGGCAATAGTGGCCTAAATAATATAGCGCATACTCATACACACATTGCAAAACTGTAAGCTCCATACAAAGATGTGTATAAACATTTTCTGCATTGCACCCATTTGAAATGAGTTGTAAAAGTACAATAGTAGAAAGAGTAAATAATGTTTTTAAATCTATGTATTTCTTTCTTTTATTACAGCTGTCAGTGAAGCACAATCTACTGAGAAAAGGACTAACAAGGAGGAACAAAAAAGCAAGAAACATCAGAGACTCTCGCAGTGCAGGAAAACTTCAGACCAGAAATCACTTCAGCATCTCAAGTCAAAGACGACAAAACACAAGGGCCCTGAATGGACTCACACTGGAGAAAAGCCACACCTGTGTACTCAGTGTGGAAGGTGCTTTCGTCACATCTCCTCTTTCAAAAGACACTTGAAGATCCATACTGGGGAAAAGCCACACCAGTGTAGCCAGTGTGGTAAGGCTTTTAGTGACATATCTAACTTCACCAGACACCAGAAATTGCATACTGGAGAGAAGTCACACCAGTGTAGTCAATGTGGAAAGGCCTTCAGAAGTGTTTCTGATCTCAAGATACACCAGAGGATCCATACTGGAGAAAAGCCTTACCAGTGTAGTCATTGTGAAAAGACTTTTCATGAAGCTTCTAATCTCAAACAACACCAGAGGATCCATACTGGAGAAAAGCCACACCAGTGTAGTCATTGTGAAAAGGCCTTTAGCACAACTTCTAATCTTAAGGTACACCAGAAGATCCATACTGGAGAGAGGCCACACCAGTGTAGTCATTGTGAAAAGGCCTTTAGCACAACTTCTAATCTTAAGGTACACCAGAAGATCCATACTGGAAAGGAGCCACTCCAGTGCACTCAGTGTGGAAAGACTTTTACAACATTTTTTCTCAAGAAACACCAGAAGATCCACAGTGGAGACAAACTACACTCTGGGAAAGTTTCATTGGATACCATTAGCAACTCAGTAACAATGTCTGAAATATCAGATTCAACTGATCCATCACAGACGACTGTGTCAGTGAAGGAAGAAATAAAAGAAGAAGAAGAGTGTGACACTTTCCTACAAGCGCATCTGTTTGGAGTTCAAAACATCTGCAAGGAAGAAAAGGTTGATCTGGAGCATGGTTGTGACACTGACATATCCATGTCAAGACCTTCAACCTGGGAAGAAAAACCCACACCATTGGAAATTAAACCAGAAGAGGAAGATGACTTAGCCAGATATACTGATGAACCACCTTCTCTTTCAGGTAAGTTGTGAGAGAATGAAAACAACCATTGTATTTTAAATGTTTTTTTGTACTGGTGTGACAGTTTGTGCGTGTTGATATTATTTATTATAAAAAAAATAGTCCCTTGTTTGTGTAACAGCAAAACAGGTAAACTAAATGGGCGTGCTTAACAAAGAAAAATTGTCTCAGTACCTGTGTGTGTGTGTCAGTGTCTGTTTTCTTTTACACCACAAAACAGCATCACCGCCATAGGTCTCCAAATTGATATAACACATATTCATACACATACTTGCAAAACTGTTCTGTAAAGAAGTACCGTTTCATATGAAGACATAAAGAAACACACTTGTAATTGATGTTTTTTTTTCGGGAAATGATTACCTTTACAATCTTTAACATCCATCAGACTGGCAATTGTCTTTGAATATTTTCTGCATTGTTCATGTTTTAAAATAGTTGCAACATTGATATAGTAGAAAGAGTAAATAATAAAGACTGTTGATTAAATCTGTTTTTTCTTATCCAACAGCTGTTAGTGGGACACAATCTACTGAGAAAGGGACTAACAAGGAGAGACGAAAAAGCAAGAGACACCAGAGACTCTCCCAGAGCAGGAAAACTTCAGACCAGACATCACTTCAGCGTCTCAAGACACGGAAGAAGAAACACAAGAGCCCTGAATGGACTCATACTGGAGAAAAGCCACACCAGTGTAGTCAGTGTGGAAAGACTTTTAGTCACATATCTAACTTCCGAAGACACCTGAAGATCCATACCGGAGAAAAGCCACACCAGTGTAGTCAGTGTGGAAGGAGCTTTAGTTACATCTCATCTCTCAAAATACACTTGAATATTCATACTGGGGAAAAGCCACACCAGTGTAGTCAGTGTGGAAAGGCGTTCAGTACAGTTTATTGTCTCAAAGTACACCAGAGGAACCACACTGGAGAGAGGCCACACCAGTGTAGTCAGTGTGGAAAGGCCTTTAGAGCAGCTTCTACCCTCAGAGAGCACCAGAGGACCCATACTGGAGAAAAACCACACCAGTGTAGTCAGTGTGCAAAGGCTTTTAAAAGACCTCAGGATCTCAAGATACACCAGAGGATCCATACTGGAGAAAGGCCACACCAGTGTAGTCAGTGTGGAAAGACTTTTAGTAAACTTCATGATCTGAAGAGGCACCAGAGGATCCACACTGGGGAAAAGCCATACCAGTGTAGTCAATGTGGAAAGGCCTTCATTAGTGTTTCTGCTCTCAAGAGACATCATATGATCCATAATGGAGACAAGCCACACCAGTGTAATCAGTGTGGAAAGGCCTTCATTAGTGTTTCTGATCTCAAGAGACACCAGATGATCCATACAAGAGAAAAGCCACACCAGTGTAGTCAGTGTGGAAAGGCTTTTAGAGCAGCTTCTACCATGAAAGATCACCAGAGGATCCATACTGGAGAAAAGCCACACCAATGTAGTCAGTGTGGAAAGGCTTTTAGAACAGTTGCTGGTCTCAAGAAACACCAGAATATCCACAATGGAGACAAACTACAGTAGGGGAAAGTTTCAGTGGATACTATTTGCAATCTAGAAACAATGTCTAAAATTTCAGATTTCACTGATCCATCACAGCTGGCTGTCTCAGTGAAAAAGGAGAGAAAAGAAGAAAAGCCTGACAATTTCCCAGGAGTGAATCTGTTTGGAAGTGAAGACCTTTGTAAGGAGGAAGAGGTTGGCCTGGAGAACATCCATGTTACATCCTTCATACTAAGATGAAGAGCCCCACTTCAGGGAATTAAATCAGATGAAGCCGATGCATTCACAGATAACATTTTTCTTGTTGTTTTTCCCAGTCAACTCCCTGGAGACGCATTGCAAGGCCCATCCAGGTGCTGTCCTGGTACTGTAGGCTAGGACTACTCAAGTGCAAGCTAGGGAATGTCAACATTGAAGAAATGCTCACTTAGGCCCAGTCCCATTACTATCACTTCACTATCACTTCCCCTCGATTTTGGACCTAACACTCGGTTTGCGCGTTCATGTGTAAGTGTAGGGTGTCCCAATACTTTCGGGACCGAGGGATAGTGGCTTTCAGCTCTTCAAATCGCCCCTTCAAACGGAGGGAGGTCTGGTGCAGACTTCGAACGAAGTGAAGTTGAAGTGAAGATGAAATTACCCACGGTTCTTTGCGAACTGATCAGCTAAACAAAATGATTGTGTCGGTACCCAATCTCTGTCCTCAGCTCTGGATAAGAGCTTCAAAAATATAGCTACTATTGCAATTAAGCATGTATATATATATTTTAATGTCGGGATATCTTAGTTTGATGTAAATTCAGTTGAATTCCGCACAGGTGTGTCAAAACATGACTATTAAAAAGATCGATATTTTTCAAAGGGCGCATCGGTACCCGATCTGTGTCCGAATGCATGAGCTGTGTTCCGTTGTCTCAGCTCTGGATAAGAACTTCAAAAAGATAGCTACTGTTGCAATTAAGCATGTATACATATTTTTTTAATGTCAGGATATCTTAGTTTGATGTAAATACAGTTGAATTCAGCACTGGTGTATCAAAACATTTTATTTTTCAAAGTGCGCAAATCTTTCAACAGAATTACCAGATCCTCTCATGTGGGTGATTTTCTCAATGATAATTTGTGGATGACGGCTTTTGAACAGTTCATGCCGGTTTAGAGCCTTATATCCGTTCAGACGCGTAAAACAGGTGAAGACGTTTTTACGCAAGTGTTGTCCCATTTATTAGGGGAAGATTTGCACTTCTCACTACACAATCGAGGGGTGTCTCATCTTGGAGGGAACTCGAAAACGAGTGCTAGTGTTAGGGAAGAGAAATGGGACTGGGCCTTACTGTCTATGTCTTCTTCCTCAAGCTCAGGTTGATGCAAAGTTCGGCCAAAACCGATTAAGCCAAGCTTATGCATGTCTTTCAGGAGGGAGGCCAGCCCAACTGCCACTGTGAAGGACATTCTCAATGGATTTTGGGTGCTAGGACTGGCACAGTTGGAAGCTGGACAATATACTGACCATGTATTCCATTTGTATTTTTTTTTTTATTTTGTATTTTCTTTTGTACTATCTTGTATATCAACCATATATGTAATGTTTGACTTTAGTTTTTTTTCTAATCTGAGCAATACTGGATTCACTACATGAATTTTAATACAAGTTTGAATTACTGGACATCTCTTATGTGTCTTCTGGCCATACATATACTCCTTCCCCCGCACAGTGGATGACTGAATTTAACCAGAGGCCGACCCTGGTCATAATCAGCCCACTATGAGGGTCTGGGATCTCTGCAGTTGACAAACTATTGCTTGTTGGCGATACATTTACATTCATGCATTTAGCAGACGCTTTTATCCAAAGCGACTTACAAAGGAGGGATAACAATCAAACTGCAACACAATACAAGTAATTGCCTACTAGGAGTGCCATTTGCTAATAGGAGAGCAAGTGCAACAGTTTAGAAGTGCTTGTTCAGCGTGTTCCAGGTAACTTAAGGAACTAGGACAACAGATACTCTTGAAAGAGCTGGGTCTTCAAGTAGAGAGAGTGCCTGTTGTTCTGATAGTCTTGGGAAGACTATTCCATCAATTAGGAACAATGCATGAGAAGAGCCTAGATTGACCTGTGCAGGGTGTTGGTTGTTCTAAGCAGATTGGAGTTTAGCATATGGTTTGATGATCGCTTTCAGGTAGACAGGAGCAGATGCTCCACAAATATGAGACCAAGTATCAGGCCATCAACTGTATGGGCACTTCACTCAGCCCCCAGCAGTTACAAACAGTACAGATAGAAGGGAGTTTTTCCCTTGCCCCAGTTTTTCATGGGCGCTCCGTGCATTGTCTGTATAGTGTGGTAAGGTTTTGTGTTTGGCACTAAAATTGAACTGAATAAAAAAATGACTAATAATAAGAACTCTTGCTTGAGTTCTTCTTCCAACACTGGGGCATATCTGCAAACGCTACATTTGGAAACTGTATGTAAATGTATTATATAAACAGGCCTGATAGTATTAACATGCCATGCCTGATATCAGGCGTAGTCTACGAACATGGCTGTGGGGGGAAATGCTTTCCTTGACATATAAAGAAGTGGGATTAAAGCAGGATAAAGGGTTTTCACTATCAACCCTGTATTAATTAAACACAAATTCACCAAAATCAAGGATGTCAGCAGAGTTATTATAGGCAGGGTCAGATATTCTCACCCGTTCCATTACAACACCGTTCACACTTCCACCCCTCCCCACTGACCCTGGACACTGGACACACAAAAATGAATTATTGACATGTGAAGGGAGTTTTTGTCTTCTAAGATGTTGTGGTTGGCTCTCTACAAATGAAATTTAATTGAAGTATGTTGAAGTATGAAATTTAATTGAGTATTTCTACCAATTCTAGGCCATATCTGCAAAACACAGCAATTGGAAACAGTATGTAGATTTGTTTCTTTGAATTAAACACAGAATCACTAAAAACAAGAACTTTTATCATAGGCAGGGTCAGATTCTCTCACCCGTTCCATTACAACACCGTTCACACCTCCACCCCTCCCCACTGACCCTCATTGAATTCCATGGATTTGCCCACCTGAAAGCCATCAGAGGTGTAAACACTTGTCTAACCAATAGTATATCTTCCCACAATCCTTTGCCATTCTAGTTTGCATTGCAAATGTCATTGGGTGTTTAACCCAGTATATAAATGGTCTTCAGGAAGAGTTCTCATTCTACCCGTGCAGATTGGAGTCTGATGACTGAACCCAGATAGGATGATTTAAAGTTCACTACTCTTTCGATGCAGGTAAATCTCAACTGGATACCATTTGCAATCCAGAAACTATGTCTGAAATATCAGATTTCACTGAACCATCACAACGGACTGTGTCATTGAAGGAAGAAATAAAAGAAGAAGAAGAGTGTGACACTTTCCTACAAGAGCATCTGTTTGGAGTTCAAAACATTTTCAAGGAAGAAAAGGTTGATTTGGAACATGGCTGTGACACTGACATATCCATGTCAAGACCTTCAACCTGGGAAGAAAAACTCACTCCATTGGAAATTAAACCAGAAGAGGAAGACGACTTAGGCAAATATAGTGATGAAGGGCCTTCTCTTACAGGTAAGTTATCTTGTTCTTTCCTAGAATGACAACTACCAGAATATTTTACAACTAATGTGTTTTGGGTGTGAGAGTTTGTGCATGTTGTTATAATTTTATAAAGTGCCTTGTTTATGTAATAATGGCAAAATGAAATAGGTGTGTATAACGATGTAAAAGTTTAAAGTTTGACAACTGACATACCTTTCAGTCTGTGAATGTATACAGATATTTTACACTAAATAGAGGCAATACCTCTCTAAGTAGCCTTAATAATATAACACACTCATACACACACTTGCAAAACTGAAAGTGTGATACAAAGGTACTGTTTCATATATGAATATAAAGATGTCTTTGAACATTAATTGCATTGCACCCATTTGGAATTAGTTGTAACATTACAATAGTAGAAAGAGCAAATAATAAAGAATGTTGATTACATCTATATATTTCTTTCTGTTATAACAGCTGTTAGTGAGACACAATCTACTGAGCAAGGGACTAATAATGAGAAACCAAAAAGCAAGAAACATCAGAGACTCTACCACTGCAGGAAAACTTCAGACCAGACATCACTTCAGGTTCTCAAGACACAGAAGAAGAAACACAAGAGCCCTGAATGGACTCACACTGGAGAAAAGCCACACCTGTGTACTCAGTGTGGAAGGAGCTTTAGTTACATCTCATTTCTCAAAATACACCAGAGGATCCATACTGGGGAAAAGCCACACCAGTGTAGTCATTGTGGAAAGGGCTTTAAACAAATATC
The DNA here is from genome assembly GCA_027497455.2 of Sardinella longiceps. NCBI lineage: Eukaryota > Metazoa > Chordata > Actinopteri > Clupeiformes > Clupeidae > Sardinella > Sardinella longiceps. The sequence continues at coordinate 119,623 of JAODXP020000133.1, forward strand.
TCATCTCATTACACACCAGAGGATCCATACCGGAGAAAAGCCATACCCCTGTAGTCAGTGTGGAAAGACCTTTAGTAGAGGTTCTGATCTAAGAAAACATCAGAAGATCCACACTGGAGAGAAGCCACACCAATGCAGTCAGTGTGGAAAGGCCTTCAGTAGGGTTGCTGATCTCAAGATACATCAGAGGATCCATACTGGGGAAAAGCCACACCAGTGTAGTCACTGTGGAAAGGGCTTTAAACAAATATCTCATCTCATTACACACCAGAGGATCCATACCGGAGAAAAGCCATACCCGTGTAGTCAGTGTGGAAAGACCTTTGGTAGAGGTTCTGATCTAAGAAAACATCAGAAGATCCACACTGGAGAAAAGCCACACCAATGCAGTCAGTGTGGAAAGGCCTTCAGTAGGGTTGCTGATCTCAAGATACATCAGAGGATCCATAATGGAGAAAAGCCATACCAGTGTAGTCAGTGTGGAAAGGCCTTTGGAGACCTTTCTAATCTGAGGAAACACCAGAGGATCCATACTGGAGAAAAGCCACACCAGTGTAGTCAGTGTGGAAAGACTTTTCATACAGCTTCTCATCTCAAGAGACACCAGAGGATCCATACTGGGGAAAGGCCATACAAGTGTAGTCAGTGTGGTAAGGCTTTTACAAGATTTTATGTTCTCAAGAATCACAAGAGGATCCATACTGGACAAAGGCCACACCAGTGTAGTCAGTGTAGAAAGACTTTTATTAGACTTCATGATCTCAAGATACACCAGAGGATCCATACTGGAGAAAAGCCACACCAGCGTAGTCAGTGTGAAAAGGCCTGTAGAAAAGTTGACGTTCTCAAGAAACACTAGAAGATCCACAATGGAGACAAACTACACTACAGGAAAGTTTCAATGGACACCATTTGCTATCCAGAAACAATGTCTAAAATGTCAGATTTCACTCATCCATCACAGTTGGCTACGTCAGTGAAGAAGTCGATAAAAGAGGAAGAGTCTTACAATTTCCTAGAAGTGAATCTATTTGGAAGTGAAAACCTTGGTAAGGAAGAAGAGGCTGGCCTGGAGAGTGGTTTAAACACTTCAACATCCATGTTACATCCTTCAAACTAGGATGAAGAGCCCTCACTTCAGGGAATTGAATCAGATGAAGAAGTTAGTTCTCTGATAACATTTCTTCAGCTGTTTCTCCCAGATGCACTGCAAGGCCCATCCAGGTGTTCTCCTGGTACTGTAGACTAGGGCCAGTCCAGATCAAACCCAAACAGGCCCAGCATGAGTTTACCCTGGTCAGGCCAAAGCCTTTGGTTGGTTCTCCCTGTGGACAGCCCACAATTAAGTGATTGCTCCCAGGTATATCAAGAAATACATGAGGAAAAGAAATCAATCCAACAATTCGCCTTTACTTGTTTGCCAGATTAACTGTTGGGAATGTCAACATCGAAGAAATGCTGACTTACTGTCTTGGTCTTTTTCTTCTGACTCATGTTGACGCAAAGTCTGTCAATATAATGTTTGACTTTAGTTTTTCTCATGTGAGAAATATTCGATTGACTACATGAATTGTAATTAAAGCTTGAATTTCTGAAGAACTATTTGGTCTCTTCTGTCCATATACCCCTTTGTCCCTAAATGAATGTCTGATAACTTAACCTGAGGGTCATAACCAGCCCCTCGATCTACATGTCTCTATGTATGAAGGTCTGTGAGCTCTGCAACTGACAAACTATGGCTTGTTGGGGATGTTTCAGTTTAAATTCAAAACGAAAGGATCAGCGTTCGACTGATAGCCAATTCTTGCAATGCATTCTATAAGATTCAGTAATAGGCAGTGTTTCCCATACATAGACCATTGTGTGGCGGGCCGCCACAGAATGGAATCCTATCGCCACATAATAAGACTCACGATTAGAAAAAAAAAAAAAAAAGACGCGAATAATAAAAAAAAAAATCAGTTGCGTATCGTTCCACTTCCCTCACACCTGTATCGTTTCTTTCTTTCATAGTGCCCCTTCTTCTCGTTCACGCACGTGCGCACTCAGGGTTTCCCACAGCGCTTTAAAGCTAAAGCACCTTGCCAAAAACTGCCCGCCGCCTTGCCTACGTCCCCCGGATTTTTTTCATAGACCTACATAAAAAGGCCGGTCGCATCATTATCACTGCGCGATGAGGCCATATAGCGGCATCTGAAAGTATACTGCTCCATCGGCAATGTTACCTTTTGCTACGCCAACATTATAAGGAAGAGGCTAATTAAACATGATTACCATGATCGTGGGTAGAACACCTGGGGTTGTGTTTTAACGTTTAATCAAGAGAATATGTGTAGCCTGTGGACGTGGCTTACCAAAATTGTCAATGCTCATCTTTACAGAAAAAAAAATCTGCACGTTAATAGCAGTTCACTAAAGTCACCAAAGTGTCAAAGTTAGCTGTCAACGCTAGTTGATTTACGATCAATAAACTAAGCGCTACTTACGGTATTTGCAATAGTTTCTTGCCTATGCCTGTAATGATTAACCACACGCATTGCAAATGGGCCGTCCGAGCTCTCTTCCTCATTCCCTTCTGTTGCGCACACAGACACTGCTCCCTCCCTGCCTGTCTCCTCATCATGCATATATGTTCCTTATTGATTTGGTGCAGGAGATAAGCCTACAGTTCTCATACTTTTTGTAAACCTTAAGCGAATGGCAAATAACATTTATTCGTCAAGATGGATTTAATTCATGTGAAATTTATGATTGTGCCATGAGTGTGGCTGCACTGCAAGTAGCCTAATTGATACAATGTCAGATGACACTTAATGACTTTAGAAACCAATAGCCTTGGGGAAAAGGTTTCTTTTTTTACATTGAACAGTTGGGATAAAAACATTTTTTGATGACGAATATTAGGCAACGGCTTGGCCATTTTAACAGGCATTTTATTGCTGTTTAAAACCTCAAAATCAAGTTTTATCCCATTACTTGAGTAATTGATGAAATAATAGCCTACTTAATAGCATTTAATTGCACTGTGATTGTAGCCTTTAAACTTTACCTACTTTATTTATTGGTTCAGTAAATAAAGTAAAGTAAGGCTGTTGCAAACTTAAATTTGTGCCCCATTGGGCAACGCCCCCTCCCCCCTGGCCATCTACCCACCCAGTGGCAACCCCAACGTCGATTGCCCGGGCGACGCCCCCTCCCCCCTGGTGACCACCCTCATCGGCACAGTGGACCACCACAAATTGCTACCTAATCTGTGGGAAACACTGATAGGGTCGGGGTCGATACAGTCGATGCAAACGCGGTCAATGGCTGGAATTCCAGACCCCCAGCGTAGACCGGTTATGACTGGTTACGAGCAGGCTACCACAGGCACAGTTCAGGAATGGCCTTCCTCCTCCTAGAGGCTCCAAGACAGACCCTCCCTTGATGAAGTCTACCTAAACCCCACTACTGATTAAACCCTCTGCCAATCACATTTGATTGACAGCTCTGTAGTGCACAACAACCTCATGCTCCACAATTATCAGGCCAAGTATCAGGCCATCAACTGTAAAGGTACTTCACTAGCCCCCAGCAGGTACAAATAATACAGATTGAAGGGAGTTTTTCCTTAACCCAGATTCCTTCTACTGTCTGAATAGTGTGTTAAGGTATTATGTCTGGCACTAAAATTGAAATGAATACATTTTTTTAAAGACTCTTGCTTGAGTACCTCTTCCAACTCTGGCTTATATCTGCAAACACTACAATTGGGAACTGTATGCAAATTTATTATATGACCATATCTGATAGTATTGTAATAAATGTTCTGCTGCCACAACCAGCACGCAAACTGTAGCGATAACAATACAATATTTTTATTAATCCATTAATTCATAAAAATAAGCTCACGTTGGCAACCCAGCAGCACACAATTATCCCGTACACAAAAGGGCGTCTGATCCCACCACACAGCAGTTCAATAAGTTAAATACATCAAAGCAATAAATAGGCTCCGTCACACAGAGTAATGAATAAGTTATCACATCAAAACAATAAATGACTATCAATTCATCACAGCAAAACACCACGAAAACAGGCTACACAGCAGCAACTTCAATCTTGGCATATCAGCACACGTGCAAATTAAGACAGACTTCCAAATGCATACAAGGCCCATGCAGCCACATCAGCCCCCGTTATTGCCCGTACCCACAAACAGACACAAACAATACAAAAGAAGTTAAAACAGGACTTCCCTGTCCATACACGGCGACACCCCGCCGTATCGCTGGAGAGCAAGTCCCAGGGGTGTATGAGCTGAAGTGTGTTCCCGAACCATTACAAGCGCCTTCACAGGAGTTTATGCCGCTGGTGTTCAGCTACGCTTTCCTGGCTACCTACAAAAACATTTTCCCCCACTATCTTACTCCGGGTCACTACTAATCCCCGGTTTTCTTCGGTGCCGGCGGTGCTGATCAGCCGCGAACGCCACCAAACGTTAACGTTACCCACATCACAAAAAAAAACCAGCGACTTCCAAACAGTCCTTTTCCCAGGCGCATTCTCCCCAAAAACATCCCCATCCCCCATTAAAACCACAGTCTCATAATTAGCAGCAGGTGAGAGAATGCGGCAGTCTCTGTTCGGGAAGGGGAGTGGTTGATTGACAACAGTAAAGAGTCTGTGACGGCCATCAGTCCTCATCACAGTATTCAGACGCTGTGCCTGATTTCATAGCGTAGGCTACCAACATGACAGTGGGGGAAAATGCTTCTCTAGATACAAAGAGGTGGGATTAAAGTAGGATAAAGGGTTTTCACTATCAGTCCTGTATGAATTAAACACAAATTCACCAAAAACAAGAACTTTAGTTGAGTTATAATGGGCATGGTCAGATTTTCTCACCCGCTTCAACACCGTTCACACAGTTCACACCTCCCCACTAACCCTCATTGAATTCAATGGACTTGCCCACCTGAAAGCCATCAGAGGTGTGAACACTTGTCTAACCAATAGTATTCCTTCCCATAATCCTTTGCCATTCTAGTTTGCATTGCAAATGTGATTGGGTGTTTAACCCAGTATATAAAAGGTCTTCAGGAAGAGTTCCCATTTCACCTGTGCACAGTGGTCTGGTGGAATATTTAAGCTTCACTATTCTTGGTGCAGGAAAATCTCAATGGAAACCATTTGCAATCCAGAAACAATATCTAAAATATCAGATGTAATTGATACATCACAGCTGGCTGTGTCAGTGAAGGAAGATATAAAAGAAGAAGAAGAATGTGAAACTTTCCTACAAGAGCATCTGTTTGAAGTTCAAAACATTTGCAAGGAAGAAAAGGTTGATCTGGAGCATGGCTGGGACACTGATAATTCCATGTCAAGACCTTCAACCTGGGAAGAAAAACCCTCACCATTGGAAATGAAACCAGATGAAGACGACTTAGGCAAATATAGTGATAAAGGGTCTTCTCTTTCAGGTAAGATATGTTGTCTTTTCTTAGAATGACAACAGAGTATTTTGTATTACTAATGTGTTATGGGTGTGACAGTTTGTGCGTGTTGGTATTATTTTACAAAGTCCCTTGTTTGTGTAACAGCAAAACAGGTAAATTAAATGGGCGTGCATAACAAAGAAAAATGGTCTCAGCACCTGTGAGTGTGTGTCAGTGTCTGTTTTCTTTAACGCCACAAAATAGCATCACCGCCATAGGTCTCCAAAATAATCTAACACATAACTTGCAAAACTGTTCTGTGAAGAGGTACCGTTTCATGAAGACATAAAGAAACACACTTGTAATTGATGGTTTCTTTCAGGGAATGATTTCCTTTACCATCTTCAACATCCATCAGACTGACAATTGTCTTTGAACATTTTCTGCATTGTTGTTGTTTTAAAATAGTTGCAACATTGATATAGTGGAAAGAGTAAATAATAAAGACTGTTGATTAAATCTGTGTTTTTTCTTATCCAACAGCCGTTAGTGGGACACAATCTACTGAGAAAGGGATTAAGAATGAGAGACGTAAAAGCAAGAGACAAAGACACTCCCGGAGCAGGAAAACTTCAGACCAGAAATCACTTCAGCATCTCAAGACTCGGAAGAAGAAACACAAGAGCCCTGAATGGACTCATACTGGAGAAAAGCCACACCAGTGTAAGTGTGGAAAGGGCTTTGGAACAGCTTTTAATCTCAAGATACACCAGATGATCCATACGGGAGAAAAGCCACACCAGTGTAGTCAATGTGGAAAGGCCTTCAGAATGGTGTCTAATCTCAAAGTACACCAGAGGATCCACAGTGGAGAAAAGCCATACGAGTGTAGTCAGTGTGGAAAGACTTTTAGTCACATATCCTCTCTCAGGAAACACCAGATGATCCATACTGGGGAAAAGCCACACCAGTGTAGTCAGTGTGGAAAGGCCTTCAGAACGTTGTCTGATCTTAAAGTACACCAGAGGATCCACAGTGGAGAAAAGCCACACCAGTGTAGTCAGTGTGGAAAGACTTATAGAGGCATATCCTCTCTCAGGAAACACCAGAGGATTCATACTGGGGAAAAGCCATATCTGTGTACTCAGTGTGGAAGGAGCTATAGTCACATCTTCTCTCTCAAAAGACACTTGGAGATTCATACTGGACAAAAGCCATACCAGTGTAGTCAGTGTGGAAAGGCCTTCAGTAGTGTTTCTGATCTCAAGTTACACCAGAGGATCCATACTGGAGAAAAGCCACACCAGTGTAGTCAGTGTGGAAAAGCTTTTAGAGCAGCTTCTACCCTGAGAGATCACCAGAGGATCCATACTGGAGAAAAACCACACCAGTGTAGTCAGTGTGGAAAGGCTTTTAGAACAGTTGGTGTTCTCAAGAAACACCAGAAGATCCACAATGGAGACAAACTACAGTACGGGAAAGTTTCAGTGGATACTATTTGAAATCTAGAAACAATGTCTAAAATTTCAGATTTCACTGATCCATCACAGCTGGCTACATCAGTGAAGAAGGAGATAAAAGAAGAAGAGTCTGACAATTTCCCAGGAGTGAATCTGTTTGGAAGTGAAGACCTTTGTAAGGAAGAAGAGGCTGGCCTGGAGAGTGGTTTCAACACTTCAACATCCATGTTGCATCCTTCATACTAAGATGAACTTCAGAGAATTAAATCAGATGAAGACGATGCATTCACAGATAACATTTGTCTTGTTGTCTCTCCCAGTCAACTCCCTGGAGACGCATTGCAAGGCCCATCCAGGTGCTGTCCTGGTACTGTAGAGTAGGACTAGTCGAGTGCAAGCTAGGGAATGTCAACATTGAAGAAATGCTCACTTACCGTCTATGTCTTTTTCCTCAAACTCAGGTTGACACAAAGTTCGGCCGAAACCACTTGAGCCAAGTTCATGCATGTCTTTCAGGAGGGAGGCCAGCCCAACTGCCACTGTAAAGGACATTCTCAATGGATTTGGGCTGCTAGGACTGGCAGAGTTGGACCCTGGACAATATACTGACCATGTACTCCATTTGTTTTTGTTTTTTTTTGTTTTTTTCTATTTTATATTTTTCTTGTATTTTCTTATTTCTTCTGTACTATCTTGTATTTCATATTTGTAATGTTTGACTTTAGAAAAAAAATAATCTGAGCAATATTGTATTCACTACATGAGCTGTAATACAGGTTTGAAATACTGAATAACTCTTCTGCCCGTACTTATACCCCTCCCCCCTCAATGAATGACTTACACCTTAACCAGAGGCCTAGCCTGGTCAACCAGCCCACTTCTCTTTGTATGAGGTTCTGGAATCTCGGCAATCGACAAAGTATTGCCTGTTGGCGAGGCTCCACAGGTATCAGGCCATCAACTGTATGAGTACTACACTCGGTCTCCAGCAGGTACAAATAGTACAGATAGAAGGGAGTTTTCCCTTGCCCCAGTTTCTCATGGGCGCTCCTTGTATTGTTTGTATAGTGTGGTAAGGTTTTGTGTTTAGCACTAAAATTGAACAGAATACAAAATTACTAAGGACTCTTGCTTGAGTACTTCTTCCAACTCTGAGCCATATCTGCAAACACTACAATTGGAAATATTCTACATAACTACATGAATTGTAATAAAAGTTTGAATTACTGAATAACTGTTTTGTCTCTTCTTCCCCCCGCACAATGGATGACTGATAACTTAACCAGAGGCCTAGCCTGGACATAACCCTCCTTGATCTACACTTCTTGTATGAGGATCTGGGATCTTGTTCCAGATCCAAATTATTGCTTGTTGGAAATTGGAAATGTTTAAATTCAAAATTATTGGGTCAGCCCTTGACAAAAAAGCCTATGGTATTGCAGTCTTTAAGTTCACTGTTTGGCTTGGGGTCGATGCAGTCAATGCAAACGTGGATGGCTACAATCCTACACCGTCAGCATAGAGCAAGGGGCTGGTAATAAATAGGCTTCGAGGGGCCCAGACCAGGACTGGCATCCTAGAGGCCCCAGGATAGACGCTCCCTTGACAAACTCTACCTATACTTATTAGACCCTCTGCCGATCACATTTGTTTGACAGTTCTGTATTGGCACAACTATCTCATGCTACATAATTATCAGGTCTCAGACTGTATGGGTACTTCACTAGGCCCCCAGCATTCCCCATGTTGAGCCCGTGAAATGTGGTCCAAGGTTTCTTCTTGAAAATGAATTATTAATAAGTCAAGGGAGTTTTTTCTGAAAGTCAATTTTTTTCTTCTAAGATATTGTGTTTGGCTTTAGTATAAAAAATACTAACGACTCTAGCTTGAATATTTCTACCAATTGTAGGTCATATTTGGAATGACTGCAATTGGAAACAGTATGTAGATTTTTTCTCTGAAATAAACACAGAATCACTAAAAACAAGAACTTTAGATAACTGACCTGAGGCAGGGTCAGATTTTCTCACCTGTTCCAGTACAACACCGTTCACACCTCCACCCCTCCCCACTGACCCTCATTGAATTCCATGGACTTGCGCACCTGAAAGCCATCAGAGGTGTGAACACTTGTCTAACCAATAGTATTCCTTCCCATAATCCTTTGCCATTCTAGTTTGCATTGCAAATGTGATTGGGTGTTTAACCCAGTATATAAATGGTCTTCAGGAAGAGTTCCCATTTCACCCGTGCAGATTGGAGTCTGGTGAATGAACAGTGAACACAGATAGGATGATTTAAGGTTCACTACTCTTTCGGTGCAGGAAAATTTAAAATGGAAACCATTTGTAACTTAGAAACTATGTCTGAAATATCAGATTTCACTGAACCATCACAGACAACTGTGTCAGTAAAGGAAGAGATGAAAGAAGAAGAGGAGTGTGACACTTTCCTACAAGAACATCTGTTTGGAGTTCAAAACATCTGCAAGGAAGAAAAGGTTGATCAGGAACATGGCTGTGACACTGACATATCCATGTCAAGACCTTCAACCTGGGAAGAAAAACCCACACCATTGGAAATTAAACCAGAAGAGGAAGATGACTTAGCCAGATATACTGATGAACCACCTTCTCTTTCAGGTAAGTTGTGAGAGAATGAAAACAACCATTGTATTTTAAATGTTTTTTGGTACTGGTGTAACAGTTTGTGCGTGTTGATATTATTTATTATAAAAAAAATAGTCCCTTGTTTGTGTAACAGCAAAACAGGTAAACTAAATGGGCGTGCATAACAAAGAAAAATTGTTTCAGTACCTGTGTGTGTGTCAGTGTCTGTTTTCTTTTACACCACAAAACAGCATCACCGCCATAGGTCTCCAAATTAATATAACACATATTCATACACATACTTGCAAAACTGTTCTGTAAAGAAGTACCGTTTCATATGAAGACATAAAGAAACACACTTGTAATTGATGTTTTTTTTTTCGGGAAATGATTACCTTTACAATCTTTAACATCCATCAGACTGGCAATTGTCTTTGAATATTTTCTGCATTGTTGATGTTTTAAAATAGTTGCAACATTGATATAGTAGGAAGAGTAAATAATAAAGACTGTTGATTAAATCTGTTTTTTCTTATCCAACAGCTGTTAGTGGGACACAATCTACTGAGAAAGGGACTAACCAGGAGAGACGAAAAAGCAAGAGACACCAGAGACTCTCCCAGAGCAGGAAAACTTCAGACCAGACATCACTTCAGCGTCTCAAGACACGGAAGAAGAAACACAAGAGCCCTGAATGGACTCATACTGGAGAAAAGCCACACCAGTGTAGTCAGTGTGGAAAGACTTTTAGTCACATATCTAACTTCCGAAGACACCTGAAGATCCATACTGGAGAAAAGCCACACCAGTGTAGTCAGTGTGGAAAGACTTTTAGTCACATATCTAACTTCCGAAGACACCTGAAGATCCATACTGGGGGAAAGCCACACCAGTGTAGTCAGTGTGGAAAGGCCTTCAGTACAGTTTATTGTCTCAAAGTACACCAGAGGAACCACACTGGAGAGAGGCCACACCAGTGTAGTCAGTGTGGAAAGGCCTTTAGAGCAGCTTCTACCCTCAGAGAGCACCAGAGGACCCATACTGGAGAAAAACCACACCAGTGTAGTCAGTGTGCAAAGGCTTTTAAAAGACCTCAGGATCTCAAGATACACCAGAGGATCCATACTGGAGAAAGGCCACACCAGTGTAGTCAGTGTGGAAAGACTTTTAGTAAACTTCATGATCTGAAGAGGCACCAGAGGATCCACACTGGGGAAAAGCCATACCAGTGTAGTCAGTGTGGAAAGGCCTTCATTAGTGTTTCTGCTCTCAAGAGACATCATATGATCCATAATGGAGAAAAGCCACACCAGTGTAATCAGTGTGGAAAGGCCTTCATTAGTGTTTCTGAACTCAAGAGACACCAGATGATCCATACAAGAGAAAAGCCACACCAGTGTAGTCAGTGTGGAAAGGCTTTTAGAGCAGCTTCTACCCTGAAAGATCACCAGAGGATCCATACTGGAGAAAAGCCACACCAATGTAGTCAGTGTGGAAAGGCTTTTAGAACAGTTGGTGGTCTCAAGAAACACCAGAATATCCACAATGGAAACAAACTACAGTACGGGAAAGTTTCAGTGGATACTATTTGAAATCTAGAAACAATGTCTAAAATTTCAGATTTCACTGATCCATCACAGCTGGCTGTCTCAGTGAAAAAGGAGATAAAAGAAGAAAAGTCTGACAATTTCCCAGGAGTGAATCTGTTTGGAAGTGAAGACCTTTGTAAGGAAGAAGAGGCTGGTCTGGAGAACATCCATGTTACATCCTTCATACTAAGATGAAGAGCCCCCACTTCAGAGAATTAAATCAGATGAAGACGATGCATTCACAGATAACATTTGTCTTGTTGTCTCTCCCAGTCAACTCCCTGGAGACGCATTGCAAGGCCCATCCAGGTGCTGTCCTGGTACTGTAGACTAGGACTAGTCAAGTGCAAACTAGGGAATGTCAACATTGAAGAAATGCACACTTACTGTCTATGTCTTTTTCCTCAAGCTTAGGTTGACGCAAAGTTCGTCCGAAACCGATTGAGTCAAGCTCATGCATGTCTTTCAGCAGGGAGGTCAACCCAACTGCCACTGTGAAGGACATTCTCAATGGATTTTGGGTGCTAGGACTGGCACAGTTGGAAGCTGGACAATATACTGACCATGTATTCCATTTGTATTTTTTTTTTTATTTTGTATTTTCTTTTGTACTATCTTGTATATCAACCATATATGTAATGTTTGACTATAGTTTTTTTTTCTAATCTGAGCAATACTGGATTCACTACATGAATCTTAATACAAGTTTTAATTACTGAACATCTCTTATGTGTCTTCTGGCCATACATATACCCCTTCCCCCGCACAGTGGATGACTGAATTTAACCAGAGGCCGACCCTGGTCATAATCAGCCCACTATGAGGGTCTGGGATCTCTGCAGTTGACAAACTATTGCTTGTTGGCGATACATTTACATTTATGCATTTAGAAGACGCTTTTGTCCAAAGTGACTTACAAAGGAGGGATAACAATCAAACTGCAACACAATACAAGTAAGTGACATTTGCTAATAGGAGAGTTTAGAAGTGCTTGTTCAGTGTGTTCCAGGTAATTTAAGGAACTAGGACAACAGATACTCTTGAAAGAGCTGGGTCTTCAAGAGTCTCTTGAAAGTAGAGAGAGTGCCTGTTGTTCCGATAGTGTTGGGAAGACTATTCCACCAGATAGAAACAATGCATGAGAAGAGCCTAGATTGACCTGTGCAGGGTGTTGGTTGTTCTAAGCAGCGATCCTTGGTTGAGCGGAGCGATTGGAGGTTAGCAAATGGTTTGATGATTGCTTTCAGGTAGACAGGAGCAGATGCTCCACAATTATGAGACCAAGTATCAGGCCATCAACTGTATGGGTACTTCACTCAGCCCCCAGCAGGTACAAATAGTACAGATAGAAGGGAGTTTTTCCTTGCCCCAGTTTCTCATGGGCGCTCCTTGCATTGTCTGTATAGTGTGGTAAGGTTTTGTGTTTGGCACTAAAATTGAACTGAATAAAAAAATGACTAATAATAAGAACTCTTGCTTGAGTTCTTCTTCCAACACTGGGGCATATCTGCAAACGCTACAATTGGAAACCGTATGTAAATGTATTATATAAACAGGCCTAAGAGTATTAAGACGCCATGCCTCATTTCAGGCGTAGTCTGGCTGTGGGGGGGGAATGCTTTCCTTGAGATATAAAGAAGTGGGATTAAAGCAGGATAAAGGGTTTTCACTATCAACCCTGTATTAATTAAACACAAATTCACCAAAATCAAGGATGTCAGCTGAGTTATTATAGGCAGGGTCAGATATTCTCACCCGTTCCATTACAACACCGTTCACACTTCCACCCCTCCCCACTGACCCTGGACACTGGTCCAAGGTCTCTTCTTAAAAATGAATTATTGACACTTGAAGGGAGTTTTTGTCTTCTAAGATGTTGTGGTTGGCTCTCTACAAATGAAATTTAATTGAATAAAAAAACGACTCTATCTTGAGTATTTCTACCAATTCTAGGCCATATCTGCAAAACACAGCAATTGAAAACAGTATGTAGATTTGTTTCTTTGAATTAAACACAGAATCACTAAAAACAAGAACTTTTATCATAGTCAGGGTCAGATTTTCTCACCCGTTCCATTACAACACCGTTCACACCTCCACCCCTCCCCACTGACCCTCATTGAATTCCATGGATTTGCCCACCTGAAAGCCATCAGAGGTGTGAACACTTGTCTAACCAATAGTATATCTTCCCACAATCCTTTGCCATTCTAGTTTGCATTGCAAATTTGATTGGGTGTTTAACCCAGTATATAAATGGTCTTCAGGAAAAGTTCTCATTCTACCCGTGCAGATTGGAGTCTGGTGACTGAACCCAGATAAGATGATTTAAGCTTCAATATTCTTTCAGTGCAGGAAAATCTTACTGGATTCCATTTTGTAATTCAGTAACAATGTCTGAAATATCAGATTTCACTGAACCATCACAACGGACTGTGTCAGTGAAGGAAGAAATAAAAGAAGAAGAAGAGTGTGACACATTCCTACAAGAGCATCTGTTTGGAGTTCAAAACATTTTCAAGGAAGAAAAGGTTGATCTGGAACATGGCTGTGACACTGATATATCCATGTCAAGACCTTCAACCTGGGAAGAAAAACTCACACCATTGGAAATTAAACCAGAAGAGGAAGACGACTTAGGCAAATATAGTGATAAAGGGCCTTCTCTTACAGGTAAGTTATCTTGTTCTTTCCTAGAATGACAACAACCAGAATATTTTACAACTAATGTGTTTTGGGTGTGAGAGTTGTGCATGTTGTTATTATTTTATAAATTGCCTTGTTTATGTAATAATGGTAAAATGAAATAGGTGTGTATAACGATGTAAAAGTTTAAAGTTTGACAACTGACGTACCTTTCAGTCTGTGAATGTATACAGATATTTTACACTAAATAGAGGCAATACCTCTCTAAGTAGCCTTAATAATATAACTACTTAAACACACTTGCAAAACTGAAAGTGTGATACAAAGGTACTGTTTCATATATGAATATAAAGATGTCTTTGAACATGAATTGCATTGCACCCAGTTGAAATTAGTTGTAACATTACAATAGTAGAAAGAGCAAATAATAAAGAATGTTGATTACATCTATATATTTCTTTCTGTTATAACAGCTGTTACTGAGACACAATCTACTGAGCAAGGGACTAATAATGAGAAACCAAAAAGCAAGAAACACCAGAGACTCTCCCACTGCAGGAAAACTTCAGACCAGACATCACTTCAGGTTCTCAAGACACAGAAGAAGAAACACAAGAGCCCTGAATGGACTCACACTGGAGAAAAGCCACACCTGTGTACTCAGTGTGGAAAGAGCTTTAGTTACATCTCATCCCTCAAAAGACACTTGAAGAGTCATACTGGAGAAAAACCTCACCTGTGTACTAAGTGTGGAAAGACTTTTAGTGACATATCTAACTTCAGAAAACACCTAAAGATCCATGCAGGAGAAAAGCCACACCAGTGTAGTCAGTGTGGAAAGGCCTTTTTCGACCTTTCTAATCTCAGGAAACACCAGATGATCCATACTGGAGAGGGGCCACTCCAGTGCAGTCAGTGTGGAAAGCCTTTTCATGCAGCTTCTCATCTCAAGTTACACCAGATGATCCACACCGGAGAAAAGCCACACCAGTGTAGTCAGTGTGGAAAGGCCTTTACAGCAGCTTTTAATCTCAAACAACACCAGAGGATCCATACTGGGGAAAAGCCACACCAGTGTAGTCAGTGTGGAAAGGCCTTCATTAGTGTTTCTGATCTCAAGAGACACCAGATGATCCACACTGGAGAAAAGCCACACAAATGTAGTCACTGTAAAAAGGCCTTTAGCTCAGCTTCAAAACTTAAAAGACACCAGAGGATCCATACTGCAGAAAAGCCACACAAATGTAGTCAGTGTGGAAAGGTTTTTAGCTCGGCTTCTGATCTTAAGATACACCAGAAGATCCATACTGGAGAAAAGCCACACCAGTGTAGTCAGTGTGGAAAGGCCTTTGGAGACCTTTCTAATCTGAGGAAACACCAGAGGATCCATACTGGAGAAAAGCCACACCAGTGTAGTCAGTGTGGAAAGACTTTTCATACAGCTTCTCATCTCAAGAGACACCAGAGGATCCATACTGGAGAAAGGCCATACAAGTGTAGTCAGTGTGGTAAGGCTTTTACAAGATTTTATGTTCTCAAGAATCACAAGAGGATCCATACTGGAGAAAAGCCACACCAGCGTAGTCAGTGTGAAAAGGCCTGTAGAAAAGTTGACGTTCTCAAGAAACACTAGAAGATCCACAATGGAGACAAACTACTCTACAGGAAAGTTTCAATGGACACCATTTGATATCCAGAAACAATGTCTAAAATATCAGATTTCACTGATTCATTACATCTGGCTTCTTCAGTGAAGAAGGCGATAAAAGAAGAAGAGTCTGACAATTTCCAGAAGTGAATCTATTTGGAAGTGCAAACCTTTGTAAGGAAGAAGTTGGCCAGGAGAATGGTTTAAACACTTCAACATCCATGTTACGTCCTTCAAACAAGGATGAAGAGCCCTCACTTCAGGGAATTGAATCAGATGAAGAAGTTAGTTCTCTGATAACATTTCTTTAGCTGTTTCTCCCAGACACATTGCTAGGAGCATCTAGGTGTTCTCCTGGTATTGTAGACTAGGGCCAGTCCAGACCAAACCCAAACAGAGACAGCATCGGTTTGCCCTGGTCAGGCCAAAGCCTTTGGTTGGTTCTCCCTGTGGACAGCCCACAATTAAGTGATTGCTCCCAGGTATATCAAGAAATACATGAGGAAAAGAAATCAATCCAACAATTCGCCTTAACTTGTTTGCCAGATTGTTGGGAATGTCAACATCGAAGAAATGCTGACTTACTGTCTTGGTCTTTTTCTTCTGACTCATGTTGACGCAAAGTCTGTCAATATAATGTTTGACTTTAGTTTTTCTCATGTGAGAAATATTCGATTGACTACATGAATTGTAATTAAAGCTTGAATTTCTGAAGAACTATTTGGTCTCTTCTGTCCATATACCCCTTTGTCCCTAAATGAATGTCTGATAACTTAACCTGAGGGTCATAACCAGCCCCTCGATCTACATGTCTCTATGTATGAAGGTCTGTGAGCTCTGCAACTGACAAACTATGGCTGGTTGGGGATGTTTCAGTTTAAATTCAAAACGAAAGGATCAGCCTTCGACTGATAGGCAATTTTTGCAATGCATTCTATAAGATTCAGTCATAGGGTCGGGGTCGATACAGTTGATGCAAACGCGGTCAATGGCTGGAATTCCAGACCCCCAGCGTAGACCGGTTATGACTGGTTACGAGCAGGCTACCACAGGCACAGTTCAGGAATGGCCTTCCTCCTAGAGGCTCCAAGATAGACCCTCCCTTGATGAAGTCTACCTAAACCCCACTACTGATTAAACCAGGGGGTCAGGATTTGGCTGATTAGCTTTGCCAATTAGCATTGCACTTCCTCGTCGCCATTTTCCAGAAATGTCATCATATCCGACTCCATTTGACATATGCTGATTGGTTAATGCTACACTTTCAGCTCATGCTAACGAGCTCCCTGTGCAGATCAGGTGTGTGCCGCCCTCATCTCCATTAGTAACATGGGCCCTCATTGGCCTAATGAAATGGAGTCGGAAGTGAGCTCCATGAAACGCCATCTTGACAACTGAAAATTTTGTTCAATTTTGGATGAATTTCTCTAGCCTAGCATTCCACATTGGAATGAATGGGAGGCGGGACTTGGTATGTTTCTCCAGGTTTATTAATGCCTCCATGATTAAGCCGATCACATTTGATTGACATCTCTGTGTTACATAATTATTGGTAACACTTTATGGACACCAGTGTGGTCAGTGTGGAAAGGCCTTCAATAGTGTTTCTGATCTCAAGATACACCAGAGGATCCATACTGGAGAAAAGCCACACCAGTGTAATCACTGTGGAAGGAGCTTTAGTCACATCTCCTCTTTCAAGAAACACCAGATGATTCATACTGGGGAAAAGCCATACCAGTGTAGTCAGTGTGGTAAGGCCTTCAGAAGGGTTTATGCTCTCAAGGTACACCAGAGAGTCCGTTCTGGAGAAATAACACTCCTGTGTAGTCCAGTTGCCCCTGGATGTCATGCAGCAGAAGTTGCACTGATTTTAGGAATTTTACTTTTTTAAGCAGGGCTACTTTTATGTGTTTGATGATGATAGGTGGTTGATAGCTATGCAGTGAACATCACATATTGCAACTACCCTATAGGTTTTCTTTTATTTTGAGGTTGTTTACCATCTTGGTCTGCAGAATGCACATTAGCTGTACTGTTTGTTTTACAATAAATGGCACAAGCCAAGTTTTGTGTGGTAATTACTTGGCCTTTTTGTGTGGTAATTACTTGGCTGAAAGGATATCACAAAAAAACTAAGTCTGCTTAATTTTAATCCAAAAATATAAAAGCCATCTAATAAGCATTGTTTTCATACAAGCCAAAACAGGATTTGATATGGAAAGACACAGGCTAGCTTACACAAACTGAGATGCGATTGTTCTGAATTCTGATAGACCTAAAGAATGGGAACAAACTTAATGGGTGGTGAGTGTCCTGTGACAAAGGGGGCTCGGTAGTGTAGATAGAATAGCAATAATGTAGAATCTTTCGTGGAGGTAGTTCTACTTAGTGTAGCCTACATTAACATTAAAGGTGTGATTCTGTCTCAAAATATGTTAAATAATGATCGGAATATGGCTAGTTAACCGATTGGCTACACACAGGCTTAACGTTGCAGTCAATCGGGCACCTTGAGTTGAAAACTGTAGTTTACCTCCAGAATTTCCACCATTGACGAAGCTTAAAGTTACTCCAAACTTCATTCCGTAGATTCCCAAGGGTGTTTACATTTAAACCGAGGCATAGAGAACTTTGAAAGTGCACATTTAGGTTAGATATAAGGTTATATGTACAGCTTGTCTTTATCTAGCTTGTAAGCGTGTTTCGTCTGAACTAACGCAAGATCGACGTTACTAAGTAGTGAACTACTCTACATCTTGCGTTAGTTCGCGTTAAGAGACAACCTGTAAATTTAGCCTTCGTCAATGGTCAATTCGTCAACTACAGGTCAATATAGTCTCAAAAGATATGTGAGAGATGTCCGATTTCGCTGGTCCATCACACCTGACTGTGTCAGTGAAGAAGGTGATAAAAGAAGTGTCTCGCAATTTCCCAGAGGCAAATCTGTTTGGAAGGGAACACGAGCCTTTTTTTTTTTAAAGAATCAAGTATGATCTAGCCATTTAATAAAGCCTTTTAACCCTTTTGGAAGAGTGCCTTGGACATCCTCTCTATGATTTTCAATCAAGTTTTTTACCAAAGAGCACCTTCGATCCACTTTCATATGAACGCTGTAGCCCTCCATGCTTGCCTTTGTTTGGAACACAAGAGCCGGTTTAGTTTGGAGAACACAACAGCATCCTCACATCTAGAGATTTATTCAAAGTAAGAAGGTGACTGATAGAGATTGTGATGACTTATCTGATAATATTTTTCTACATGACTTACTGATACTGCTACTAATTTCAAGAAGTTCTAACAAGATGCCCCTGGTGTCATTTCAAACCATATAGTGTAAGGCAGTGGTCCCCAAATATTTTTTCTCAAGGGCTGAATTTTATCAAACATACCAAGCCAAGGGCCTACCCTGCAAACATTAAAAAAAACATGTGTTGGAAAGATGCTAGTTAGAACATTACAAAGTAGTGTAATGCTTTCTTTAATCCACCTCAATACATTTCTTATAGTATTATTGCCTGTATAGGCCTACTGTTTATGAGGTCTGAAAGCATGTTTATGGAGAAAACTGGTAAGTCAGATGGTGCTGTGGGCCACTCATTTGGTTCTTGCGGGCCGGATCTGGCCCACGGGCCGCCATTTGGGGACCAGGGGTGTAAGGTGTCAATTTCCCTGCTGGGAACTAATATGGCTTAATCCTTTGAGCATTGAGAAGGGGTGAGACTAGGCCATACTCCATTTCACCATGAGAATGGTTTCCATACCAACTGAGGAACTCTGGGAAATGATGGTCCATGAAGGTTCCACACAGAACCTGGAGTGAGTCACATGACCCAAGGTCAGATTTATATAGAAATGGTTTTATTCAATACACACACAAGTGACATGAAGTAAAGACTACAAAATTCAGTAATGTGAAACCATACAGTATAAGCCCAATTGCCCAAACAAGACGTTTGTGCAGAGTACAGTTCAATTCTATCTCTAACTAATAAGTATCAAATCATGCAAAAAGGAACCCCCCTAAAAGGAAGCTCTCATTCAAGCTCTTTGCCGACAATATATACCATTCTAAGAGCTATTCACAATTTGTAATACCTTATGAAAATGTTCTTGGTGGAGGATCACCGTAAAGATTTTTCAACAAAAAGTTTAACATTTGACTCATTCATTCAATACACACGTAAACTTGAGGATGTACTACAGCAATAGGAATAGCTAAAACTCATCTAATCTAATAACAGTTGGTTACACAATCATCATAGCTATACAAACCTCACAATCAATTACTTGTCAATGGTCAACTTTTTTTTGTTTTTGTTTTTGTTTTACTCAAGTAGGGGTTAGAGGGGTGAATACGTTCTTCCTATTAAGCAATTTCCCCAAGGAACATCTGTCTGTGTGTGTGTGTGTGTGTGTGTGTGTGTGTGTGTGTGTGTGTGTGTGTGTGTGTGTGTGTGTGTGTGTGTTCCACACATTACTTTACAATCATTAATCTGACAAAAGTCATTCAGACAAAAATTTGAAAGACATTGTTAACCAAAGCTCACTAGACTTCTGCTGCTTTAACGAACAACCTCCCCTCCCCTCATACTCTGGGTGCAATGCTAATTCAGTGGCGCATACAGATTCCTTGGAATATATTAATGAGAGAAAAAAAAACTTAAGGAGATGGCTGCAATAAAAAAAAAAAGGAAAAAAAAATAGGGGTATTAATATTTTCCTGATATACTGTATTTTCTGGAGTATGGATGTCTTCACTGTTTTGTTTTGACTGTTTGAAGTCTTCACTCCAAATGTACAGTTATTTCAGATGGTTCCACATCAATTTCCCATAGGCACAGAGGACACTGGGGTGGCTTTTCTCTGTCGCCGGTTGCCTGATGCTCAGAGAGATGTGGCCCACTACTGAAACTCTTCCCACATGTAACACACGCATAAGACCCTTCTCCAGTATGAGTCCTCAGATGATTCTTCAGGTTACCCTTTAGAGCAAAATACCTCCCACACGTAGTGCACTCATAAAACCTTTCTCTAGTATGAGTCAACTGGTGGTTCTTCAGAGTACCTTTTCGGTGAAAACTCTCCCCACATTGAGTACACTGGTAAGGCCCTTCTTTAGTATGGATCCTCTGGTGTTTCTTCAGACTACTATTTTGAGCAAAACTCTTCCCACAATGAGTACACTGGTAAGGCCTTTCTCCAGTATGGGATATCTGATGTTGCTTCAGGCCACCTTTTCGTGCAAAACTTTTCTCACATTGAGTGCACTGGTAAGGCCTTTCTCCAGAATGGATAATCTGATGCATCTTGAGATCACTTGCATTACAGAAGGTCTTTCCACACTCAGAACATAGGTGAGCCCTTTCTCCTGTATGTTTGTACTGATGTTTGGCGAGATGTGATTTAGCCCTGAAATGCTCCCCACATGTAGTGCACTCATATGGCTTTTCCCTAGTATGGATTCGCATGTGTACTACTAAAGAAGGCCGGAATCTGAAAGCCTTTCCACAATGACTACACTGGTATGGCTTTTCAATATGGATGAGCTGATGGTTTGAGAGAACATCTTTAGTTTGGAATCTTCTCCCACATGTAGAACACTGAAATGGCAATTCTCTGTGATGGATCTTCTCGTGTGTTCTCAGGGTACCTGAATGAGTAAAGGCTTTTCCACAAACAGCGCACACGTGAGGCTTTTTTCCAGAGTGGATAACCTTATGTATGTTTAGTAGGGACCTAATCCTGAAACTCTTCCCACATGTAGTACACTGAAACGGCTTTTCCCCAGTATGGATGCTCTCGTGATTCTGAAGGCTCAATCTGTACTTAAAACTCATTCCACAATGACTGCACAGATGAGGTTTCTCTACAGTATGGGTAACTTGATGTCTAGAGAGCTGGTGTCTATACTTAAATCTCTTCCCACATGTAGTACACTGAAACGGCTTTTCCCCAGTATGGTTGATCTCGTGATACTGAAGGCCCCGTTTGTACTTAAAACTCTTTCCACAATGACTGCACTGATGAGGTTTCTCTCCAGTATGGATAGATTGATGTTCAGAGAGCTGGTATCTATACTTAAATCTCTTCCCACATGTAGTACACTGAAACGGCTTTTCTCCAGTATGGTTGCTCTCGTGATTCCGAAGGCCATGTCTGTACTTGTAACTCTTTCCACAATGACTGCACTGATGAGGTTTCTCTACAGTATGAGTAAGTTGATGTTCAGACAGCTGGTATCTATACTTAGCCTGATGACTGGAGAGATTTGAGCTGCTACTGACACTCTTTTCAGAAGTCAGACCCCGAGGCTGTCTTTTCCCACAACTAATCATTTGGTGTATTGTGAGAACAGAACCGTATTTAAAGGTCTCTCCACACCCAGAACACTGGTAAGACTTTTGCCCGCTGTGTGCTTGTTTGGAGCTTGTGTGTTTGGTCTTCCTGGTGTAGAGATGCTGAAGTGATGTCTGGTCTGAAGTGGTCAAGTACTCTGGCAGTTGGACATCTGTAATAATCAAAAGAAAATACTTTAATAAATTATTATTCCAACAATCTCAAAAGGTGAATGTTATTGTGATGTGGACCGAAAATACATTGCAACTTTATAACAAGTTTGTATCATTATTGGGGAGCAATTTTGATAAGACTGTTTGCTAGTTATAGCAGTTAAGGGACATCTAGCTAGGTGCTAACTAGCTATCTGTACACTTACAGGAATTATTCAGAGTGAATCAACAAGTAGCCTTGTTGTTTTTATAATACATCACTGCAAAGGTTTGGAACTAGTGTCAGACCATGTAATAAAATGCAATTATGCAAGGTTTCCCTATATACAGCATTTCATGTTTTCTTTATTTGTGCATTTATCATTCTACCCTACCCTCATGGGCATACCTTTTTTTCCTTTTTTTTTTATCTCATTTGCTGTCCTTGTACAATCCTTTCTGTGAAGCATATTTAATTGTGTATGAAATGCACTATACACATAAATTTGCCTTTCCTTACAATGTACAGTATGTGTCATCATAGCCAAAAGGGATGGTAGCATACGTTTTCCTACACAAGGGTGCGACCAAGTTTATGTGGTGTGAACACTTTTCTGACTTTGTTTAGCTTACTGAAGTTTTACAAAAGATACAGTACAGTAAGAAAGGCGATGCAAGTGCAATATGAGTGTGCTCAAATAGTCTTGAATCAAAAGGCTGAGTCCATGAGGCGTGGATCTGCCCAAGGTTTCTTCCTACATAACAAGTTATTTACAAAGCGAGGGAGTTTTTCCTTGCCCCTGATTCTCATGGATGCTTCCCGTACTGTCTGTAAAGCGCCGCGAGACAATGTACTGTATTTGTGCACTCTACAAATAAAATTGAATTGAATTGAATTGAATTGAAAAGTTAAAATATAAGTGTACAGATGACTTAGAGCTAAAATAATCGTACAAACACACTGCTCATGTAGAAGTCTCAAGGATTTAAGGCTAATTGTTTTACCCCAAGGCTCAAATTATGTAGCACAAGTGAGGCTGTGGGCCAAACCAACGCCTCAACCCAATGAGGAACAAGTTAGATGTCTGGATTTGGCCGGATTTGGCCCGTGGGCCTTTGTTTGGAGACCAAGGATCTAAGGCATCATTTGAAGCTGAACTTTACTGTCATTTCGTAAACCAGAATAAAGACCTTGGAGAGAGTTAGAAAACAACGTTCAGAAGCCTCTTTAAGGATATATCACTTAAACAACTTGACTTAAACTTCATTACACTTTATTCAAGAAAACAGAGACATATCATGAAATATTCATGAAAACAGTAACAAAAAACTACTACAAACAACA
>JAODXP020000134.1:22500-45000 GCA_027497455.2 Sardinella longiceps
GTCGTCAAACCTTCATAGTCTTTGTTACTGTCCCTTTATTTGAAATTAACTAATAGCGAACTTGCGAAGAGATCTGGCAGGTAGCCTACCCAGATTGATTGAGCGCGCGTGAGGTAGGCAGGCGTGACATCATCTGTAGCTTATCACTCAGGTTCCACTCGCAACGCAAAATAATACAAGTCCACAGAAGTTTAGTAATTTAACGAGTTAGGATGGATGTAAATTAAACAAATTGAAAAATTCATAGCGTCATTTGGATGGGGGCTCAAAAATTTACTACCTTGTCAGAGGACGCTTCTTACTTTTTACTACTTTTTACTGGCTTTAATTTGACCTGATTTCATTTACTACCTTTTACAACTTTTTACAAACCCGCGGACACCCTGATGGAAATCAGGTGAATTCGTTGTGCAGGATGTCAAGCACTCATACTGTAAGCCTGCTCCATTATGTTGTTACCTCTTTTTTATTTCAATCTGCCACCAAAGGCTACCCCCAAGACACACAAGGCCATGGCAGACACTGTCTGGATGGCACGCCTTAGGAAATTTGCGGCCACTGGGACGTGGCCTGAAGGAAACCGGCCAGCACCCAGACAGAAAAAGTGGCATGAGCTGTATCTAAGGGTATGGGTTTATTTATTAGTCATTATTACAAATGTTAAATGATACATTTGGCATGATCCTTTAGTACAGTCATGACATTATCTGTTACAACAGACATAACACACCTGAATGAAATGCAATTAAGTGCAACTGTTTCTTTCAGATTGAGAAATGTCCGATGCAGTCTCGTGTCCAGTCCCTGTTTGGTGGTGTGAGGAGCTGTGTTTGTGGGTTCCACATACAGAAGGTAGGATTAACCCAGGTCATGCTGGTAGTAGAGTAGTACACTATAAATGTCTGACAAACTGACCAGTTATGTTTTGTAATGGAACAGCACTCATCTGCAACACCACAGGCCTCTACTGTGGGTGCTGCCCAGGGAACGCCAGGGCCACAACCTGCCGTCGCTGCCCAGAGAACTCCAGGGCCACAGGCTACAGGTGCTGTTGAGGGGAGGCCAGGGCCACAGGCCTCCGGTGCTGTTGAGGGGAGGCCAGGTGCTGCCCAGAGAACTCCAGGGCCACAACCTGCCGTCGCTGCCCAGAGAACTCCAAGGCCACAGGCTACAGGTGCTGTTGAGGGGAGGCCAGGTGCTGCTCAGGGAACTTCAGGGCCACAGCCTGCCGGTGCCACCCAGAGAACACCAGGGCCACAGGCTTCAGCTGTGTCGGCTGGTCAGGAGCCTGCAGAGGGGCAAGGCCACAAGCAGCGAGCACCACTGCATTTGTCAATGGTATTAGTGCATTGTCTGATGATCACAAATTAGCTACACATATGTTACATTTTGAATGGCCTAATGAAACAGACATTTTTTCTTATTGCCTTTCAGTTTGACAAGTCAAGATTTGGTGGCACTCGTGGTGCAGCTGCTAAGCCAAATCTCGCAGCAGCAAGGAGACAGATTCAGGTATATTTGGATCAAATGGTAACTGTATAAAAAAGTTTTATGTTTGTACAAATTACTCAGACTCTGTTTTACAGACACAGGGGTCAGAGGGCCAGCCTTCAAGGTCCACGTCTCCGGCCAGCACTGCCACCCCAGTGAGTTTAACTTCAGCACGAGCAATTATTATTAGTAGTAGAGTAGTAGTTCTACACTTCATTCTATATGCAAAATCAACCGTTTGAATACTCTACAAAACTTTTTTTAGGTTCCAGACCATCAGACAGAGGCCCTGCTACCAGTGCCAGTGGTTGCTGCTTCTGTCTCAGTAAGTGATCTAACATTTTGTCTTATTTACACAAATTTAGCAGTGCAGTTCACCAATAGGAAGTATGATTACTGTATACGTTATTTGTGTGTTTATCCAAAGGTTGACTCCAGTGCACCACAGCTCCTCTCGCCTCCTCCAATTCCACAGCTGCCACGCTTGTGGGCAGAGACGATACCCCGGGAAGACCACAGGTGGATCGTCAAAGCTCTGTTCAAGGTGGGGGCCACGGGCAGACTGGAGTTGAGGGAAAAACTGAAGCTGTGGTACCACCCACCCTCACCTAGTGACAACCAGGCACCAACACCAGACCACTTTTTCACCCACCCATTGATGGTATGGATGCCATACAAGCTGTGGAGGGTGAAAGTGGTCTGCCCCAACCCTGCTTGTGGTGGACACCAGCTGACTGGGGCAGGTCTCCACAAGAGAGCACGGCAGGTCCTGGATGTTGACCACTTCTACAACATGGTCACCGAGACCCTGACCTGTGCAAGGTGCAAGGCGTCGCACGTGTCGTGGAGTCAGGCTATCCTGAAGCAGCTGTCCCTGGCTCACAGGTCACGTTTTCGGCCCATTCTGACTCAAAAGTGAGTAGTGTTTCTTTTATCCTGGGTCAGAATGAATTCCGTAAAAATTCTTTCTAACCTTTTTATTATCTTTTTTACCAAGGTATGCCTGCGACATCAGGGTGATTCGGCTTCTGCGGGAGAGGAGCCTGGGTAACAGCCCAACCCAGTTGCTGAAACAGCTGAGGGAGCAGCATTCTGAGGAGTAGCTGAACAATCAGGACCGCTACACAGAGGAGTTGATGTCGTACCGTGGGGGCCCTGGTGTGCTGACTGTGGATGTCTCTGAGGGTCCAGACTTCCCTATGTTGCCCAGCTGCAGGTGGCTCTTGTCCGTCTACAGCCAGGACATCTTGACCAGGCAGGATGACATCAAGGCCCACCTGACTTCCACGTATGGAACCATTATTAAGATGGACTCCACAAAAAAGGTATTTTTTATCCTCTAAGTAGACTACTGATATGAAAAATACTGCCTGAACTGAATTTTAATTTCATTTTCATAATATCTCAGTCACATTTAGTGTGTTGCGTTTGTGTTCTCTTCGCCTGAGATCACAAGGAAGCTTGCTGGGGCGGCAAAGAGGACAGCTCTCTGGCTCACGTCTGTGGGCAATGAGTACGGCCTGATTTTGATCAGTGTCCTGACTGCTCAGGAGGGAGCCGGTCTGGACAGGATGGCTGATGGCCTGGTGAGGAGGTACGCGCAGGCCGGTGTGGATCCCCCTCTTGCCCTGTATGTGGACTGTGGGTGCTGTGCTGAGGCAGCCGAGACAACGAAGCTGCAGGCCAGATTCAGCGGGTGGCCAGACCTTGCTGTGAGGCTGGATATCTGGCACTTTATGCGGCGGCTCGCCTTGGGATGCACCACCAATGTCCATCGGCCGTACCCAAAGTTCATGTCCCACCTGTCCACATGCATCTTTGAGTGGGATGCCGCTGATGTGGCGCTGTTGCGCCAAGCGAAGGCCCAGCAGCTTCAGGCTCAGGGTCTGTCCTCGGTGGATGTCGACAGACACCTGACCGGGGAGGAATACACTCTCCACTGCCGGCGGAGGACAAGAGGAGAAGCCACCACCATCAGGCTCTTGAAGCAGTTGCTTTCCACCTTGATGGGGCCACATGGCAACGACTCCCTTGGCGTTTCCCTGTTTGACAAGGAGAGGATGGAGCACATCTGGCAGATACAGAAAAAGCACATGAAGTGCATCCAAGACCCTCCCGTTGTTGCTCTCTACACCAAAACTGGGGAGCTAACTAAGGGAGGTGTGCGATTGCCGGTGCTGAGGTGTGCCAGAGGCTCCATGTCATTGGAGTCTTTTCCAGGTTTGTGGCTGTCAGCTGTGTTGGTTCATGTGTTGAGTGTGCAAAACAATGATTCAGTTTGATATTTCATGTCACATGTCAATGTACTTCCAGGCACCAGTGCCAACAGCCTGAATTTTCAGGTTTACCTGTTGGATGGGCTGTACAGGTGGAACCAGGACCAGCGTGTTGCGGCACTGGCTACTGAGCAGTCTCCATTGTGCTGCTACTCTGGGGCGAAGTTACATTCAGTCAACTGCAAATAGGAGACGATTTTTGGCAAGAAGTTGGTACCAGAGTTCTCTCCTCCCTCATGTTACACTGGTAAGAATTACATCACTATTACTGTGACAAAGGTCAGAAGTATGAGACTGAGATTTGCCATTTGCTATACTGTGTATTTCTTAGTGAAAGAAAGATTTTTAGCCCATATTTTATCTCAAATTGGCTGAGTACCTTGTCGATCTGTGAAATCAGACGTCCATGTACCTCACCAATCAGCAGGCTGAACAGATTATAGAGCTCAGGGCAAACATGGAGGAAGTGGAAAAGCAGCGGGTGGTTTATGCAGCGCGGCACCAGAAGAGACTGCTGGATGGACGCTTCAGAACACCAAAGATGCCCTCCAAAACTCCAGGTGTGGAGAGCACCACCCGCTGTGAGGTAGGCGCAAACAGTGCACCGGCTCAGTGGCCTGATTGCTGCAGGTTGGTTGGGAACATTTTTGTGAGACTTTGTGTTCTGCACCCAAGCCCAATAAGGAAAAGGAAAGGCAAAGGGGCAGTTTCCAGGCGGTCTCTTATTTTGAGGGACTACCACAGATTGGCTGAGTACCTTGTCGATCTGCGAAATCAGACGTCCATGTACCTCACCAATCGGCAGGCTGATCAGATCAAAGAGCTCTGGGCAAACATGGATGAAGTGGACAAACAGGTTTATGCAGCATGGCACCAGAAGAGACTTCTAGACGGAGGCTTCAGGACTCTAAAGACACCCTCCAAAACTCCAGGCGTGGAGAGCACCACCCGCTGTGTGGTAGGTTCCCTGCTGAGCCTGTCCCAGCACACTAGGAGCATCAATACCACCAGAATGTTCAGGAATATTGAGTGAGGGCCAATCGCGTTTCTCCTTTATCAACATTTCTCAATATTCTCCGCCAATAGTTGTCCATGCCCTTCAACATTTCAAACTTTTGACCTATCAGGAACGAGAAATGTTGGGTCTGGAACGCTCCGCTCGTTGCCTCAGGGAAGCGTTAAAAAAAAAAAAAAAAAACTGGCAATCGTGGGATTACACAAGTGTCAACTGAAAAATCTGCAATATTGGATTTTTTTTCTGTATGTTGTGCTGTATCGTGTATTATAATGTATAAAATTATCTTTACGCTGTGTGTTATATTGTCAATATGATACTACTAGATGTAAACACACATTCCCACATCCAAAACTGAATATATGATTCATTGAGTTGGCACTTAACTTTAACTAAATTCACTCCAGCAGCCGAACTCAACAATGTGCTCTGAACTAATCAAGTTCACATCCTACCTGTCCTGGTGTATTTTTGAATGGTATGCTGCTGATGTGGCGCTGTTGCGCCAAGCGAAGGCCCAGCAGCTTCAGGCCCAGGGACTGTCTTCGGTGGACGTCGACAGACACCTGACCAGGAAGAAGTACACTCTCTACTGCCGACGGAGGACACGGGAAGAAGACAACATGATCATACTCTTGGAACAGTTGTTCTCTACCCTAATGGGGCCCCATGGCAATGACTGTCTTTGAGTACTGAGTTCTTGAGGAGTGGATTGCCCACATCCTCCATCAAGCGAGATAGAGGCTGCTCACTAAATGCTTTTGCATCCAAAATGTCCTACAGCAGAATATTCAGGGCCGCAGAGAGATGACATATGTTGGGTACCAGACAATCATATTGTGCACTTAATGAATACTCCAACTGCAGCAATCAGGAGACGATACAGACTTAATACAGCTGATAATGAAATCCTTATGAAAATTGTTAAAAAGAATCAGTTACATAATTGAGAGGTTCAGAGCATGAAGGTGAAACAAGACACCGATAGCAACAGAAAACCAAGGTATTGGGTAAGAGTGACCATGATTTAGGGACACAAGGGGTTCAAAGGTCATCGTATATGGGGTTACACTCTTCTTCATTTTTTTCATTTCTAACAACTTTGTACATGTTCTAACTGTGCGTTCAGACCAAGAGCAATTCAGGTGACACGGGCGACGGAAGTAATTGACTTTGTATGGAGAAGGGCGATTTCGGCGACAAAAGCGGCAGGTGTGGTGGGCGACGAAACTTGGACAACTAGGGCGAGAAAATAAAGTTAAACTTCTGCAATCAGTCTGACGACAAGCTGATTTTTTTTTTAATTACCTTTTTTTTTTTTTTTTAACTGTACAGTTATACTGATCAGTGAGCCCAGGTTTCGGTCATGGATGTCCAATGTCCATTGTACAGATATGTGTTCCACTTCATGAGGCGATTCAACAATGGTTTCACCACAGAACTCGATCCACGGTGCAGGTACTGGGTCCCAGTTAGAAATGTGCGGTTTTCTACACGACTTGGGCGCAAAATTGTGGCTGAATCACTGAGAATTTCTTGGTGGCAGAGTTGTATTTTGGGGGAAACGGCAATGTACCCAACCAACCACCAGGTGGCACCTGACATCCATATGAACATCACTGTGGTCATTTTATGAATGCTTTCTGATGTATAACATGATGGGGTGTAAACAGTGTTCCCTTCCTGGAAGGATGTACTGATATGTTCTGTTCACTGGGCAAAAGTAGACTACATTAAGCACACTGAATGATTTATTCAAATGAAACAGGGCACTATAGTCCTACTGCTTTGAAAACCATGGAGCTTTAAGCACAAGCTGGAATGACACAATAGTCCACTTCATTGTTAAAGGTCCCATATTACGCTTTTTCAAACTAACTTTTTTTTTTTAGCTCTGATGGTCAGAATGGGTTGTTTCTCATGGGGGGTGCACCAGGTAACTAGACACCTGCAGCCAACACAGTGAGTATTTCCCATGTAGCCTATGACAGACCACCCCTAATTAGTCAATTGATCATTTTCATTGTTCCATTCTCATGGACCTTTTTCACCTACGTCACTTTGAGGCATTAGAACGAGGCTTGGGTAGTAAAACTTCCCCAGAAGTAGCTTCTGGGGATGGGATGCCCCTCATCTGCCCAACTTTCCACCTGACCAACAGTAAGAGAGGGGACCAGCAATAGATTTTATGTTCTGCATCTGTGAGAAATTATTAATTATCATATTTATAAAGCGAAGGGAGTTTCCCTTGACCCTGTTTCTCATGGATGCTTCCCGTACTGTCTGTAAAGCGCCGCAAGACAATGCACTGTATTTGAGCGCTCTACAAATAAAATTGAATTGAATTAAATGAACGTTTAGCCGGCACTTCCTCTAGTTTTACCACCCGAGCCTCGTTTTCGTTCGGAATATGGCAGCCAGGTGAAAAAGGTGAATTGCCCTCAGCTGCTTACGTGGCTGCCAATGTTGTGGGACTCCACCCAACTTACCCTGTGACATATGTAGTTAGGACAATTCTATGCAGGTGGTTTAAGCACAGAGCAGCTGAACAGTTACTAACAGTGTAAATTGTCTATTTTAACAATTGAGGCTTTTTTTCATCCAACTTAAAGTGTGTGTAGAGGCAGTATAGACCCAAGAAACACATTCAAAAGCCATAAAAAGTGATTTTTCGTAGTATGGGACCTTTAATATTCATTTGTTAAAGAGACCATATTCTGCCCTTTTCATGTTAACTTTACATAGCTATAATTTTCAGAACAGGCTGTTTCTCATGGGGGTGTGCGCCAGGTAACTAGACACCTGCGGCCAACACATTTGCTGCGTTCGGAAAGCCGTACTGCGTGCTATATACTGCGTACTGGATGCTACACCCACCATAGTATACAGTGTAGTAAACCAAAAGTGATATTTTTTTTGTAATATACTACACAACCATGTGACCAACAAAGACCTATCAGCTTTAAACTCACGTTAGAAGCTTGCTTCCCGTGCTAGCTCGCTTCCCTCAATTAAAGTTAATGGTTAGCAATCAAGCTAACGTCTTTGGCTGGCATTTGAATGTAAAGCCAAGCACAGTTGCTCAAATGCTAACCCAAACGAAATTATCTCTCTTACAAACGAACGAAGCACAACTACAACAGTCATATGTCCAAGGGATATGCACATTGTGCAAGATAAAACGGTTTGTGTGTCAAGGATCAGTATACCAGTAGTACCCAGTACGCATTTTCGAACACGGCAATTGAGGATCTCCCATGTAACCTATTAGTCAATTAATAATTTTCTCATTGTTCTCAGCTGCAAAGTGGCTACCAACTTGTCTCTCTTTATTTTCACAATTATCCATTCTCATTGGCTGCGTTCACACAGCAGCCTCAAGTGACCCAATTCCGATTTTTTCACACCTACGTGACCTGGGGTTCATTCAACAGCACATTGTTACGCACCGGTGCGTTGCGTTAGCCTAATTGAATGATAAGTTTGCTCGTTACGCTGCACACCGGTGCGCAACATGCTTCTGAGGTAGTTCACTCTCGTTTGATGGGTGTGTCAGAGGTGTTCACCAATCAGCACGTAGGTGTATTGGAAGCTCTGAGATTTAAAGCGCTAGTGCTAAATATAACACAAATTCATGTTGTGTTGGCTAGTCCTCTGGTGACAGCAAAAGCAGTGGTAATATTATAATTCTGTAGTATTCCTAACAATGATGCATTTAAACTACTGAAGTTGTATAGTTCAGCTATTTCCTTGTTTGACACCAAGAGCAGAATGGCCCTCCAGGCTTCCATTGTTGCTGCACTGACGTGACACAACAGTATGTTCAGCCCGACGTCGTTTGCGTTGGGTTCAACGTTATGCACCGTTACGTCCGTTCTGAATAGCCTCCTGTATCCGATCTTTTAATGACACAGATCCAGATTTTTTACATGCGACACAGGCAACTTGGGTATGTGGTCCTAAAACCGATACGTATCTGATCTTTTGACAAGCGATTCCAGTCTGAACAAGCATGTTGAATGCATCCGACCTACACGTCATCAATAAGCTTAACTACTGTCAATTAAGCAGCCGCGATCACAACAAAAGTTACCATGTGTAATATGCCTATCGAGCACCTCTTCTATGGAATTCTATTCCTCCCTACATTCGCGAAGCGGACACTCTCAATACCTTTAAGTCTAGACTTAAAACCTTCCTTTTTGACATTTCCTATAATTAGGAGTGGGCCATGGCATATCACCACTCCTCTTGGGCTTTCCTGGGAGGGCTACCTCTGCTGGTTTTCCAAGGCGGCCACTGACCACCCCCTTCTGGGTTGGTGAGATGCCATGTACCATACCTTAGTTATGCTGCGACAGCCTAGTGCTGCCACCTTCTGCACACTTGCCATCCTGTACAACCCTCTTTCTCCTCTCTCTCTCTCCCTCTCATCACTCTAGCTAGATTATATGACACATATCATGAAGTGATATCCTCCTAGATTGGCCTAACCCTCTTGTTTCTGCTTCTTTTGTCTCTCTTGCCTCCTCTGCCCCGACGCACTGGCTGAGTGATGAACCTCCCTGCCACCAACCCTACCCCACTATGGATGCTGATCAACCCCCCCCCGGAGCCACACACCAGGACCATCCTCCCCTTTTCTCTGAGGCCCTGATGGAACTGGCCTGATGGCCCCCTGATGACCACTACTTAGATGGCGACCAACACCCAATGAACTCTGATCCCACTCCAATTACTGACTAATCCCACACTCCAACTACTGACTCCATCCCTTGGCCCTGACTGTCACACAAACTATGTGTATATCATCTCTGACTACATTCAGTACTCATACTGTTTTGTGTTAACCATGGTCAATCTATGCATCAGACTGTACGGATACTTTATTAGGCCCCAGGCAGGTAGGCTGAGTCCATGAGGCGTGGATCTGCCCAAGGTTTCTTCCTACATAACAAATTATTTACAAAGCGAGGGAGTTTCTCCTTGCCCCTGATTCTCATGGATGCTTCCCGTACTGTCTGTAAAGCGCCGTGAGACAATGTACTGTATTTGTGCGCTATACAAATAAAATTGAATTGAATTGAATTGAATTAATATGCGAGGTGGGTAAAGACTAGAGTTGACAAGAAGAGCAGCTTTTTTTAATTAATTAATTTTTTTTTTTTTTAAAAGAAGATTGAATGCTTTATTAAGGGCTACACCACAGACTCACTCCACTCATTTCGCTGATGCAAACAATAAAAGATTATTTAGACTGACTGAAGCTTATGGCAGGCATTTCAAGTGTCTCGCCAGAGATATCATAAAATATTGAAAAATTTATTGTGACTGCTTGCGTTCATGTTTACCGCTACTTCCTTAAACACTGAGCATGTTGGTGTGTGTGATATCATTGTGTCCTTCAAAGCGCATTCGGGACACTTTTGGTGCGTTTGAAGTTCATACTGGAGATCACATACAAGTGCATACATGTTGTATTTTATTGGAAAAGTGAACAACCTCGCGAAAAGATCAGATCCCACAAAAAGATTCGAATTGTGCATCAAGCCCGTAGCCATCGTTCTCACCTACGAAGTGGCTACCAATGTTGTGGGATATTTGTGGGACCCCACCCACCTAATTTTGTGACATACGTAGTTAGGAAAATTCTACAGTAAATGGATGGCTAAGCACATAGCGGTTGAACTGTATCTAACAGTAGTGGATTTTTTTTATTAAACATACAGTGTGTAGAGGCAGTATAGAAGCACAATAAACATTCAGAAGCCATAAAAAGTGATTTACCTCATTTTCAATAGCCCCACGATTGTCGGTTTTACTTTGTGTGTGTGCTTGGAACAGTCTACTTATTTCAGAGAATGCCTTGAGTACACTTACACTACACTTATAAAACTCAGGACTATAGGGAACCGAAGTCATGCTAACTTCCGGTTAGCATACGGGACCTATGGAGCTGAGAGTGAATGGACAGATAAACGTGACTTTTTGGTCCACTTTGATTTATAACTTGAGTCACACATATGTTGCATGTGAATTTAAATGATAACCATTCATGCCAATCAAGACTATGTTTGTTGTTTTATGCAACGTAACTTTTGAAGTTTGTCTATAATCAATTTATTTTTTACGTTTGTGAAGCTCAAAATGTAAGTTTAAACATTATAAACATTATATGTGAAACCCACGACGCCTACCAAAGCGGACCAGAAGTTATAGGTACCTGTTCATTCACTTTAATGGGCTCTAGATAGGACCGTAGGCTAATGCGGAAGAGGGCGTGACTTCGGCTCCCCATTTTCAAAAAAAGATCTGTGGCTCTAGCCTTGGTCTCATCTCAATCAGTGTTGATTGTGACAGCACAGCGGCAATGCACGGGATGCATTAGTAATTTTTCAGCTGAATCGTGATTTTGTAGCAAGAACATTCACCCATAACAAAACCATTCAACCAGTCTATCTAATTCAGATTAAAGAAACTTTCCCAGTACCCCTTCAGAGAACTAAAACTACAGTCATGGGACATTCCTTTGCCAGCACCGGTGTAGAGCTCACCTCTAGCTATACTACCCAACTGCCTATTTCTTCTCTCTTGAAACGTAGCAAAAGTCTGCTGTTGATATGATGATCCAGTCAACAGTATACATGGTAGGCAAATAAACAATAATTTAATAAAAATGTTAAGTCACCTGTGGAACGAACAGGACAGAATAAACGCCATCCAATCATTTTGAGCGTCCCTATCAAAATGATTGATCAACGATATCAAACGAAAACTGAGGAAGCGTGCATTTTCAAATTTAGCCAGTGCAAACATGACTCTAGGAACCCTACCTTTAACTTCACGGTGTGCTATCGCCTCGGTGAGTAATGCATTTAACACGGCGGAAAGGCTCTCCATATCAGATTTAGGCGGTGAGCCAAAGCTTAGCATCTACTCAAGGCATGGAGTACCTGGACTGTACTGGACTTCGACTGGTTTAAGGGGCCTACATATGAACACCGTCAAAACACTTCTGTCTGGAATTGGGCAACTATTTTCCTATGAAGAGGCGTTAATTATTGCCACTTCGGTTGTTGCGTTGTGGTAGCCTGACACGTCAGACTATATCATAAGAATGTATAGTCTGAAGACCACTGATAGACTGTACCTCAATGGAGGGGCGGGTGATTGCGTTGTCTTTCAAACTGCCTCTCCACGTAATAGGCTAGCGTTCCGGCCAGTGGTACCAGCTGGTATATCAAACTTTTCCCGTAGCCCGTTGGTAACACGGCAAAGACATCTTTTTCAGAACGAAAAACTTCAGTGCACTTTCTTGTTTCACTTTCAAAGAAAATGACAAGTGCAATTCGTCCAAAACTAAAGCCAAAGACGATTCCGCTCTGGTTTGAGCAGGACTGTCGTCATCGTACAAAGCCCGCCTTACGATTTCCTGTACACATACCGCGCTGTGATTGGTTATCCGCCTCCAGAGGAAGGCTAAAACGGGTTTCTATCAGTGGCCTCTAGACGTACCTCTGTGCAAATTCAAATTTGCTACCACTAGGGGTACGTCTAGAGTCTAGGCTAGCGTTGTGGCTGGCGACAGTGTTTTTAACGTGATGCTCGAAGTTCAAAGTTGTTCAATTTAGGCCTTGTGGCATCCTCAATCCAATTTTTTTGCATACCCAGATTGTATCTAAAATTGATTTCAGGTGTTCTAAATAGCAGAAAACCACATGAATTCAGATTTTTCCAAATCTGATCCAGCCCACATACGGAGGTTGTTTCTGCTCTGCTGCGATCTAAACAGTTCAACCATATGGATAGGATTTCACAGTGTTACTTTCGTCATTTGCAACACGACACCAACAATAACGCGTGGAATGCAGATGGACGGAAGCGACTGATTAATGTTAACTCTTCTTTAAAAAAAAAAAAAAAAACACCAACAACACACAACTATCATTTGCTATTACAATGTGTCAGCTTGCGTTATGGATTCGCCACAAGTTGCATACGACCTGGAATTTACCTTGCATGTAGAAAACAACCTCAGTGAAAGTTTTTAGCCACGCACCAGAGAGGCAGCTATCAGCTGTGCTGGACTGAATTGATGCGCAGAAATAAAGATGAGAAACGTTATTCTTTCTTCTCTGATATTTCCTTGTTACCCACTTACCAATCTGAGAGAGAAACAACCTATCTGCCCTCCACATTTTTTTTATTATTTCCGGGCATGATGTGTTAAATTACCATAGTAACCAACGTGGATATGACTGGTGAAATGTGGACATGCAGATCGGATAACAAGCAAAGTGAACAAGGTCAATTAGAAAGATCAGATTTTGATCAGATGTGCAAAAAATTGGATCTGACCTGCGGTGATATTTTTTTGGTTTGGTTTGTTTTTTTGCAAAAACAAACTATCAGGTTATTTCTTTGTAAGTTATAGCTTTCGTAGCCTCTGGAATATTGATCAAATGCAGAATTGACATTTTGGTCAAGCATCACATTAAGCACAAGCTGAGCTTTTCAACGCTGGTCATGTGTAGGCGTCTTTAGAATGCTGTAGCCTACCTTCTGGCCAGAGCATGAAGGCGGGAGCATATTAAAGAGGAACTATGCAACCATTTTAGCTTAATTTACTTTTATTTAGTAGCCTGGGAGTTCCCATGCTCCTTTGCGCGCTTATTTCATTTCACTCTGCAAAGCAGCATGGTGACCATGGCTGATTTTCTTGCCTGCTTTTGGTATCCAATCACAGAACAAAAACAGACTTGTACGGCCCTCGATTGCATTTTACGTCACGTGGTGGCTCTGGTATTGGCTCTGAGCTATGTACAGATGCTAGATAGACATCCAGCGCCCAATAAACTGCTCTGGACAATCGTAAACAACGCTTCCACTACGAGAAAAGCAATAGGTGGGTCTCCAGACTAAATATCACTTGTGATTTTAGTTTGGCATTCGCCAGGCTATTAATTTAGCAGGTGAAGAGTCATAGTGATGGTCCTACAACGCTTTTTAGGTCGATGGATGACTGTTTCACCTCACTCTAGCTCCTCTAGGTGGAGAAATGGAACATGCAAGACTTTTTTGGGGAAAAGACGCCTGCAAAAATGTGTGCGAAAAATGTGAGCATAAACCTAGCGCAAACCGAAAATAGAAGCCGGTCTTGCATAGTTCCTCTTTAAACCTGTTCTTGCAGCTCTTCACTAGCTCACCATCCATTAGAAAATATATTTCAAATTCAAATTCTTTTGTTTATTTTCAAATCTATTTTTATTTTAAATTCAGTCCTTCAGCTGGGGCATCTAAGTAAACAGTAACAACAGGGGTTAAAGTGCAGAGCCCGTGAAGGCTTGCTGCATGAGCAAATTCAGGAAGCTACAATAGATTAATATTTCAATAATAAACCGAAATACTGTAAGCTTATTGAGCCGTAGAGGGCATATTGTTCGGTTTGATATAAAACCGAAAACCATTGCATCCCTAGTTTGCACTGAGGAGAATGCTGGTGTGATAAGGCATCATGAAAAGTTTGAACGTTCGACGAGGAACAGATTTTTGATTTGTTCGTGCAGAACGGAGAAGACCACTTACTAGTAGCTTCCGAGTGCACCTCACTAGGTGGTAAGTAGCTAGCTAGCTGTGCAATCACTAAGTTTTCAATGACTCGTTTACTTTGAGCCTTTCTATAGTTTAAAACAGGGATTTGGCTACACCTAGTGATATGCACCGGGAAGCTATGATTTCAAGTAGTTAATAGTCAACTTTGTACACCTCCAAACACGATGTTAAGGACAATTTTGGTTGATGCATGTTAACTTGCTAACTAGCCATCTTCATTCATCACCACAGAAAATGTAGCTAACTTTAGCTTGCTAAACTGAGCTAAACTGATTAGATTTGTCATTGAAAGTTGTTCCACTTATGACATTTCCATCAGTATTTCTGGAATCAACAAATCATAGCAATGTTCTTTTATCTAAACCCAAGCAAACAGCAAGACAACACCATAAGACAAAGGTGTCCGCGCTTGGTGTTGTCTTGCTTGGTGAAAAAGGGAGGCCGCACACAAGACCTCAATCTTATGAAAAATTGTTTCATAAAATTCCCAGACTGGGAACACTGATGATGGTTTCAGCTACTTCCCTTCAGACTCCCCCTGGTAAAGACTAATAGGTTCAGATTCTCATTTGTCCCTAGTGCCATGTCATTGCTAAACTCAGATCTTTCTACCCCTACATACTTGAGTGGTCTTTGATGTTACTGAGGTTTTTAAGAAACTGCTTGTGTATTTATTTATTATTGTTATGCTTTTACACATGACAATGTATACTGCTTGCACACTGCACTTTATGGTTGTCTGTTTTTCTTGTCTTGTGTTGTATCTGATGTCTTGCTGCACTACCACTTGCCTTTTAAGGACAATAAAGCTGAAAGTTGAAGTTAACACATCCTTTCATGTGAGAATTAGCCATTTAGCTAGCAAGCAAACTCATAATCACAGGTCTCCCCAAGGTCCGTAGGCTACATGATATTATATAGAGTCAACATACCTTTCGTGGGCTCTTAAATGTACAGAGATCTGCTTATATCCTGTCAGTGAAAATGGACAAAACTCAATGTAAATAGCCTCCTAATGCATATGGACTTAAGTGACGTTAACACATTTACAGAACTTGATACTACCAGATGTAGAATGTTTTATTTATTTTTATGAGATTATATATTTTTCAGCAATTTATAATTTTATGGATCTGTCGTCACTGCACGTCACTGATCTTCACCATAGCCTCAATCCTCTCAGCCAAGTAAAATGTAGACATTCTTTATCTCAACTCAAAAGTTATAAAACAAAATACTGGAAAAGTACATGGAAAATCATCAATCTCTTTAAGCTATTACATTGCATATCCCATATGCTAACTGCAAAATATTTGCACTTGAAATGCAAATATGCACTGAACGTGCATTTTCCCATTGCAAAAGGCTTTCCAACATCAATTCTAAATGTACTGTTTTAGGTATTGGTATTCTGGTATTGGAAGTACATACCTTCACAAAGTGAACAAAAAGCACAAATGTCGTCTCAATCTTGATCATAAAGCCAAGCCTACGTGAAAAAGAGAGACTGAAACACACAGGCTACATGTAGAGAGTCGAGAGACATTGGTGAGCGCTAATACAAATTACAACACAATGTGATTAGCTTGTTAACGTTAGCTATCTTGTGCTCTCAAAATTCACTTTAAAAACGGAACAAGTTACTAAAAACAACCTTTCCCACAAGCCCTTAAATGTTACTGTTCATGTTGGAATCGATTTGTAAAACTTTCAGTGGCATTAGAACACAAATCAGTATTCTACAATCGACCTGCATCAAATACGTACCTCTCCCAGTCATGTGAAATGCTAGTGAAGAAACGCGAATACTGCAGTAAATAGCCTACAGCATATCCCATATGGCCTACAGCCGCTAGAGGGCGCCCTTGCTCTAATAAGGAAAACCAAAGGCACTAGGATTTAGGAGAACTTCAGGAGAACTTTTAAATAGGAATGGAAAAGGAAGGATTTTCCTTTTTTCTTTCCCAGTTACACTAGCAATGTCATCATTCAACATGGTCAGACATTTAATCAAAAATAAAATTCTTATTTTAACAAGAAATAGTCTGCAACTTCGTCATTACATAGTAGTAATACTCATGACCACGTTACAAGTCATAAACCTTGGTATGCATGCTATAACAACATATAAAACACATACAGTTCTTTTACCAGAGAGTATTCAAGCAGAGCTGTTTAAAGATCTTTGCTTACCTCCAGCAAGGAATATGTTAAGTTTGTGTTGTTTGCAAAGTAACCTGGCTATGCAGCCGCAAAATAAAACCACCAGATGGCTCTTAAAACTAGGCCTATATAAATACGTAAAAAGAAATTCATAGTCTAATTTTTGACTCTGTTACTTTTACACTGTAGGAAACCATAGCTGTCCTCTCTACTCAATAACATGGCAGGATTTTGTCACTTGAACATTATAAACCAATGAGATTTTGCTATGGGAGTCTGTTGTTGGAACTTTTCCTGATGCAGAGTTATTAACATTTTATATTAACGTTTATATAAACATTATGTTAAAGTTTAGATATTTTTAATATGTAATTGTAGCTGTGTAACATGATTTTGTACACATCAATGTTCATGGAGTTTTTTAAGTGTAGCTACAGCGGTACTTTTAGCTTAACAAAGAGGCTTGGACTTGTCTGTTTGGAACGAATCTTGTTGCTATCTGATCAAAGAGTCGGCCTGATTTAGTTAAAGGAGAAGTCTGGTGTGATAAGGACCGATTGCAACATCATACAAAGTTTGAGCGTTTGCCGTGGAGCAGAATTTTGATACATTCATACAGGTCAGAGAAGACTGCTTGCTAATTGTAGCTTCCGAGGACACCTGGCTGAGGACAAATCACTGTTTTAAACATAGAAAGGCTTAAAGTTAACCTCACTCATATTATCCAGTGTTGGGCAAGTTACTGCTAAACCGTAATGCATTATTTATTACTTCTTACTGACATTTAAAGTAGTCCCTTACATTACAATATTAGTGTTTTGAAAATGTAAGGCGTTACATTACTGTTGCATTACATTTAAGTTACTCTTTGGGGCCCCCGGTAGCCTATGACCTTCATTAGTTCATTATCAATGTTGAGAATGACAAGCAGAGACTGTAAATTTCTACATTAAGTCCGGCACAGCAAACGTTTTACCCTTGCTGACCTATCAGTGATTTTTGGCGAATTTGTATGAAGGAAAAACACCACTTCATTCCCCAGTTAAAAATGCATTGTAACTTGAGTTACTGACAATTGTACTGAGGAAAATATTACCAGTCTTTTTTTCTGTAATGCCTTACATGCAATGCATTACAGTAATTAGTTATTTTTGTAACTCGTTACTCCCAACACTGCTCACATCAGATGCAGCGCCCTCTTGGGCTCAAGCATCTGAGATTGCGTCCATGAGGGGTCCCCGGCCCAAAAAAGTTGGAGAACCCCTGGCCTATGGTGTTTAAAGAACACTTCAACTTCTACTCAAGTCACTTTTTAATATGGTAATATTAGGCTACGTCTACTCCACTCTTTTACTTCAGAAGCCTACTTTATACATCTCTGATGCCAGGAAGGTATACTATCATCAAGTAAGAAGGTAGGCTATAGAATCACCAAGTATGAACACTCAGTAATAAACATGATATGACCCTAAAATTATTAGGCCTCAAATATGTTTAAAAAATTAACCTCTTCTATCCCTTGTTTAGTCCATGGAGAATTTAACTGACGTGAATGTTGTGTTGGTGCAGAGTGAAAGGCAAACGTTAATGGAGCTTCCCCAACATATGATATGGGTCTGTGCGTGGCCATCTCATCTCCATTACTCTAGTGTAGTTGGTGCACGAAATATATTAGTCCGCCAACCTCCAGAGGGCGATCGTCATGAAATAACGCTTTCATATTTAAACATTGAGCTGCCTGCAGAAACGATGAAGAGGGGGGGCTGTTGGAAATCGGGGGTGAAGGGCTGGCCGTTTTTGTTCCACTGGAGAATCCTGCTTGAACGGTGAGCAGGAGTATATCAAACAAGAGGACAAAACAGCGTCGCGGGCACCTGGTGTGGGCAATCGAAATCTGGACCGTTCCGTAGGGGTGGATTTGAAGACTGGAAGGAGATCTTACGTGCTTTTGCCGGAGCTCTGCTTGGGGAGACCAGCAAGGGAGCTATTGTCGTTAGCTACAACTGCGGGTCTGGGGGTTCCAGCAGGGGTAGGGGGCGGGGGGTTACCGAGGAAGGAAAAGGTTGAACGCCGAAAGGAGGAGGCTGGAAGTCTGAAACGCTTCCAGCCTGACGCGGCCGGCGTTGTGGCGATATAGCTTTGGACTGTTTTGAACCCTCGCAGCTAAGTGGATGGGATGGAGCCGGGACCATCTGGCGCTGGTAGGTTTTTCTACGCTGTCATTTTTGTTCGTTAGAGACGATTTCTCCAGCTGAATTATGATCATAACGGGGAAATTGGGCTAAGGTTACTATGACTAACTTACCAAATAACATAGCCTGTTATGTTGTTTTACATCGTGTTTTGACGGTGTGCCATCGTTCCAGGTAACACGTTTAAGATTTTGTTACAGAACAGCGTTAACTTTAATCTCAAATTATTGTTTCATGATATATTTTACTATATAGTGAAAGTAAGGCAGCCGTGTGCATTGATAATGCTCGAGGTCAGGGGCGGGGGCAGGAGGTCGTGGGAATCGTTAACCGTAGATGCTCGAGGTAAAGCCCGCCTTCCACCAAAGCAGCTGGGCGCACCCAAGGACCTCCTTAGAAAATCACGCGCGCTCACCCCCGACCCCAAAGAGTAGTTTTGGCACAGGCCTGCTATTAAAATGCACTTGCAATATTGGGAACTGTGATCGCAATTAACACCCCATTCGAATGTCCCTTGTCATTTGCGTCTGTGGAGGGATTATGTAATGACTGCAGTGACATAAATAAGTCATTGCCAACGAATACAACAAACATTTCTAAGATGGCTGAAGAGAAAAGTCAGTGTTAATTGAATTTGTGTTGACCTGCAAGTTTGGTAGGGCCTGGCATTGGTCATTATTTAGCATTAATATTCCAAGACTCATAGCGCCATCTGTGTCAACATGTTTACTTTCGCCTTTGACTGTAGGGCAAGATATGAAAAGATCCATGAAAAAAAAAGTCCATTCCAGATTGCAACGTTATTCTTTACTACAGTAACGTTAACTGATTGAATGAGGCATGTTGACCAAACCATACAGAGTTGTGCCTTTGGTTCTGATCTCATGTCATTTCTGACCACTTAAACTTGCTCATGTTCATGCTTCATGACTGTCCTCACTATAAGAGTGATCCACTCAAAGCCTTTAATAAACCAGAAATAATTAAATAATTCAGCTGGCTTTTCTTTAAATTCTCCTCTGTTCAACAAAGCAGGAAAATGTTTGTATGTTCTTGTGCTCAACAATGGGTAGGCTAAATCAGAGGTGTTCATCCACTAACAGAGTAGGTGGCATATGCAGCAGTTTTCTAAGTTTGTGCTGTCTTCCATCTAAGTACGGTAAGTTAATCTATCATCGGGCCAAATGCTGAATTGTCCCATTCCTCCTCCAAAACAGGCAACATACTCCACACTCATGTTCTCTTATAGGTATTGCCAGACTTAGTACAGGCTTCAGCTTTCATATAGCCTAGATGAGAAGGCACAGTGAGAGTGTGTGCGATCTAGGCAAATAGATTTAAGTGAAGATGTGTTTAAGTCGGGGTGTCACACACTCACAGCTGTCAAAGATTTGAATCCAGCTTCCTGTCATTTCTCCCACCTGATATAGAAGCACACCTGGGACAGAGGACAGGTGAAATTGTTCAGGAAACAAAACAAGACTGTTGTGTAAGAAACGATATCCGATATTAGGATACTGAATGAAATGTGTTTCACACACATGCTCTATGCATGTCAACAACAACCCAAAGTCTTGTCTGTCTTGTCAGTCATGTTTGTCTCCGTGTACAACACGGCAGAGAACAGACACGGAATGTCTTCTGCCTCTGCCACAGTCCAGTGGCCAGTAATCATAGATACTACAGTATATAGCCTAGGTATTATAAATACATTATATATAGAATGGATTCTATACATGATATCCATGCTAGTAATTTCCTAATCAGGGATCAATATTAGCACCAGCCAAATGCTGGCAAAGTTTGAATTT
Source organism: Sardinella longiceps (assembly GCA_027497455.2). Classification (NCBI taxonomy): domain Eukaryota; kingdom Metazoa; phylum Chordata; class Actinopteri; order Clupeiformes; family Clupeidae; genus Sardinella; species Sardinella longiceps. Next base: position 43,061 of record JAODXP020000134.1, read on the forward strand.
GGTTGGTAGATTTCAGACCAAAAACACTTCTTTACTATTGAATGGCTGGCAGATTTCACCATGTTTTGTGCCTGTGACTGGAAGATATTTACATTTCAAAAAGTAAATTTTGACCCCTGGGCCTAATACAAGCTGGAAGATAGTGTTCTGAGCTGTGAGAAGACATAGGAAGACAGTTGAAAGGGAGTGTTTAGCCAGTTTTGTTTGTCAAAGTTGTCAAAAGTTGTCAAAAATAATAATTTTGTCCTTGTATAGGACTATGTGTTTTGTGGAGGCCTATCGAAGGAGTTCCGAGTATTTTGCTGTTTTCTGTGTAGCATCAAACATGAACAGTAGTCTACTCTTTTGGGGTTTTGTATGTCGAATTAAATTTTTGAAATGTGACCACTGAGATGTAGTTTAATGTAGAAGTAACCTAGATGTGACCCAGATGTAACCTAGATGGCTAAAGTCAGCGTAGTAGCTTAATGAAGGCAAGTGGAGCCAGAATTTGCAATGGAGGTCACCATGGTTACCACAGAATGACCGTCCCAAATAAAGGGACATAGAACAATCTGTCAGAGGTCAAAGGGTGGAAGAATGGGGAGGGGCTTGCCAGGTGGTGCCTTTTGCAGGGACTCCACACTCTAGTGCACTTTGCTCAACAAACTATCCTGTCCACACACACATACACACACACACACACACACACACACACACACACACACACACACACACACACACAGACTCAGAGTATTGTAGCCTACAGTGAGACAGCTGGAGATCCTGATGCCAGGCACGGCCAGGTGGGCGCAGGCAGATTTCAGGTTGTGAATGGGCAGCCTGCCTCTCCTCCCTGTTGCTCTAGTTCTGGACGCTAAACTCCCTCTGTCTCTCTGCCTGTCTCTCTGTCTGTCTGTCTGTCTGTCTGTCCCTCTGTCTGTCTAAGGGTGCGGCTATTGTTCACTTGTGATCCAGCACTGGCTGCTGGCTGCTTTCTAACCATCTGCTTTTGTTGTGTGAAACTATGAGTGTGTGTGTGTGTGTGTGTGTGTGTGTGTGAGTGAGGAAAATAAAGAGAAGCGGGGAGTAGTGCAGATTAAATGACTAAGCTTAATTCAGTGCGACACCTTCAAATTTGCCCACTCTCAGCACATGTAAGCAGGTGCACATGCTAGCATGCAGGATAGATTAGCCTCTCTTGTGACAAGGTGTTTGTGTGCTAGTTGCTATGGTTGTGAGGGCAATATCTGGCATTGATGACATATATAGGCCTATAAGAAATTACTTTGTTCGCATTCTTTTCCAGTTGCACCATCATAGTCCATGATGGAGATGGGCGTCTGTTCCAGCCTCCCCAGAGGTAGCCTAGCAGCTCATAGCTGACACAGCTCAGGAAAATATATATCTGCTATTGCTGCTCAATTATGTACATTGCCATGAAAATGCCGTGTTGGCCCTTTGATAGGCTAACTATGCAGCACCCTTATCTCTTATCTCTGGTGGGATAGCTGACGGAGGTACCAGCAGTACTTTGCGTGTAGATTAGTTAGCCTATGCAGCAGTTCGTAAGTGTTTGCTGTCTTCCATCGCAGTAAATGAATGGGCTATCTAGCCAGAAACAGAATTGGACATCTCTTAACTGTGCTGTACCTTCATCTCTTGTCTTTGGTGGGCTAGCTAGAAGATGGCAGCTGATGGTGGCAGCTACGTTACTCTGTGCATAGACTGTGTAGTGTAGTTTTCTGGTGTTTTCCGGTGAGGTGGTGTGTGTAGTTGTTTTGGTGGACTGGACTTAGCGGATGGCAGCTGTGGTAGTGTTGTGTAGTGTAGTGTTGTGTAGTGTAGTGTTGTGTAGTGTAGCTTTCCGGTGAGGTGGTGTGTGTAGTTGTTTTGGTGGACTGGGTCGTGCGGATGGCAGCTGCAGTAATCTGCGTGTAGACTGTGTAGTGTAGTGTAGG
>JAODXP020000134.1:47500-50000 GCA_027497455.2 Sardinella longiceps
CTCTCTCCCCCCCCTCCCTGTGTGCTGTGCAGTGCCCGTGGGGCCGTACCCCCCACCCCTGCAGCAGGTCTTCCAGGCCCCCAGGCGTCCGGGGATGGGCACTGTGGGCAAACCCATCAAGCTGCTGGCCAACTACTTTGAGGTGGAGATCCCCAAGATGGACGTGTACCACTACGAGGTGGACATCAAGCCTGACAAGTGCCCCCGCCGAGTCAACAGGTACGGTAGCTGCCTTCCTTCTTGCCTGGCAGTCAAGGCAAAGCAAAGCAAAGCCCAGAAGCCTCTTGCTTGCCAGTGTGTTATTGATTTCCTGAGAGTCACAGCACTTCCACTGCTGCTGCTGCTGCTGAAAGGACAGCACCCTTTCTGTAACTATCAAATAGCTTCTGAATAATTGTCAACCGATTGAGCAGCCCCAGAATTTTAAACTACTTTGGAACCCCCCCCCCCCCTCACACACACACACACACACACACACACATATAGAAAAACACACACACACACACACACACACACACACACACTTGTGCACATACATGCGCTCCCACTCTATCTGTGTCTCACGCAGGCACGTACACACATGCACCCTCTTGCTACTCTTACGGTCTGTAACTTGGCCCAGTGGAGGCCTGGTCAGTTTGTTTGGCCTGCGGCCTTCAGTGGAGTAGAAACCACGCACACACACATGACCGAATTCTCAGGTGATGAGGTATCTGCTTGGCTCCTTCTGTTTTTCGTTTCGACATCGCTGTCCCTTAAGATCACCCGCTCTCGATCTCGATGCGATAACAAGTCCAGGGTGCTTCCATCAGTATCTCGTTTTCTCTGGTCCCTCTCGAGATTCTCCCATTGGTCACGCAGGCCTGTTGCCTACAGCTGGGTCGCTTGGGGTCAGGTGCAGGTCATCCAAGGCATGTTTACTGTGGGCCCAAAGCTGTGGTAAACTAGCCAAAACACATGCAGGTTTCTGCAGCGAATAACACACTTGATCTGATAAACTGAGCCTTGGGACAAGGGTTGTAAATTAGCTTTAGCTAAAACACTATGATGCATGCATCAGATGACTTTTTAAGCTTATCTATGTTTTTAAATAAATAAATCATAAAAATAATATTCCTCCTATAAATAGCCTGGTCTATTATATATATGACCAAGAAATATCCCCCACCTGGGTCATTCTGTGTCCGCTGGGTGAGATTAGGGGATGATTGGGGTGCGGGTTGGAAGATCTGATATCACCAAGTAATTAAGAGTCCAGGATCAATGTCAAACTTGTTGCCCTGGATGAATGGGTTAGGTAGGTTAAGGTACATTGATCCAGGGCAAACGTTTGACGTTGATCCTGGACTCTTAAATACTTGGTGATATCAGATCTTGCATTGGGGTTAGGGGTTGCTTGACCACCTCAGTCTGTTGAACCTTTAGAATGTGGCATACAAGGCTGTATGGGCATTTTGGTGAAAGTCTGTATCTTAAAGGAAAAATCTGCAGTCACTCAGCTCATAGGCCTATAGATGCCTGTTCTTTGAGGCTGCCAAGGGGCTGTTGGTACTGCAGGTATCAGACCAAGAGCATTTGGCTGTGCTATCCTGGCTAACTAGCATCCTCAGTAGCATCAGCAGCACAATGGCAGCATCCCTGTGTGTAAAGTCCTTGGTCCTCACGCACATCCGAATTCATTAGGTCGGGTGCAGTATCACATAAGTGTCACTCAGATAAACAAAGTAATACGCACACCGGAGCTCCCTTTTTACCTTTTTATTCTTTGTCCAAAACGTAACACAACAAAGAACAAAACTGTAAAAAGGGACCTCCGGTGTGCGTAATACTTTGTTTATCTGAGCATCCCTGTGTGTGCCAGGGTTAGGGCTATGAGCTAGTATAGATTGGAGCTACTGTACAAGGTGCTGCTATCCTGATTAACTAGCGTTGTCACTAGCGTCACCACCACACAATGGCAGCGTCCCTGTGTGTGCTGTGTGTGTGTGTGTGTCCCATCGGGAGTGTGTGTGTGTGTGAGGAGGTTAGGTCTGACACGGCTATGATTGTGAGGTCTTTGGTGTTTTTTGCCCTCAACGGTGTCTTCCAGGCAGCGCTGTCTTCAAGGCACTACTCCCCTCAGTTTAGGGTTAGGATGAGGGTTGAGGGGGTTAGGGTTAGGAATAGGGTAAGGGTAGTGCCTTTTAGGCTGTGCTGCCTGGAAGGTGCCATTGAGCTGATTGTGCTGCTTGGCAGCTTGTGTGTGTGTGTGTGTGTGTGTGTGGTTGTGTGTGTGTGTGTGTGTGTCCCTTCGGGTGTGTGTGTGTGTGTGTGTGTCCCTTCGGGAGTGTGTGTGTGAGGAGGTTAGGTCTGACACGGCTATGATTGTGATTGTGATGGTGTCTCCCCATAGGGGGGTAATGGAGTTGTGATTGTGATGGTGTCTCCTCACAGGGAGGTAGTGGAGTACATGGTGCAACACTTCAAGCCTCAGCTCTTTGGAGACCGCAAGCCCGTGTAC
>JAODXP020000134.1:55000-60000 GCA_027497455.2 Sardinella longiceps
CATGGCTGAAGTGACTGGGAGAGTGCTGCCCGCTCCTATCCTTCAGTACGGTGGGCGGGTAAGAAACTCCCATACCTCACTGGACTCGACGCACTGCTGCATAAAGTGTAGCAAACATGATGCACAGGGTTTGTTTTGAACCAAAAATCTGGAAGACATGGCTTTCTTAGTTGGCCATGGTTTGGTTTCTGTTAATGCAATGCGAGTTTGGTACTGTCTACCCTGAGCTTGGTTTAGTTTAACATCCATTACTAAAACTAGTCTGAGTAAGCACAATTTCCTCCAAAGAGTTTTCATTCTTTGGGATCTTGCCCTCTACTGTTTGTTGCTGAATCTTCTTCTATCTTCTGTCCTGCCCCCACAGAACCGAGCCATTGCCACACCAAACCAAGGCGTGTGGGACATGCGAGGGAAACAGTTTTACAACGGTATCGAGATCAAAGTGTGGGCCATCGCCTGCTTCGCCCCACAGAAACAGTGCCGTGAGGAAGTGCTGAAGTAAGTATTGCCCACAAACTATGCCAGAAACAGCCCCCTGCCAGACGCAAACCATTTTAAATGCATAGCCAGGCCGCCAACAAATAATCTATCTATCTATCTACAGTATCTATCTATCTATCTATCTACAGTATCTATCTATCTATCTATCTATCTATCTTTAGTTGATCCTTTCTCATGTATTTGCGCACATACATATTTAATTATGTATTTATGTATTTATTTATTTATTTATTCATTTATACATACATAAATACATAAGGAGGAGACGAGAGCTCCGTCAGTCACCCCGTTAGAAGCTATTTAACCATTGGAGTGACTATAAGCCAGTGCTGTGGTGTTGCATCTCCAGTTGCCTGTTGCTGAGTTTCTGAGTGCAGTTCTGTAGGGGAATTTGTTTTAATGTTTGATTTTAATGAGCTCCAGCAGCCTGCTGCTTACTTCTGCTCTTCTTGTCCACTTGTATTGGAATTTATGGACTAGATAACCTCGTGTTGGGCTGCGTAGCACCACTCTGTTGGGAGATATTCCACCATAATGACCACCTCACGGAACGTTATCCCAAGGCTACCAACTGTAGATCTTATTAACTTGTGATGAAGCATTGTTTATCACTGCTTTAACGGTAATTTTAATGATCAAGATGGATAATACTGTCCGTGGAAAGAAAGCACTCTGTTAGCTTACAGATCAACTGATTGGTTAAAGCAACGTTCTGTTTGACTTTTTCTGGACGGCGGTGAAGTGAATGGAGCATTCTACAGCATAATAAAGAGCCGTGTAATAAATACACATAGTTAAAGAAGTATGCTTCCCCTAAGGCTACAAATAATGTACAGTACATACATTCACTTCTGGTTTGAAACGATTGGACAGCTCGTCTAATCAGCTTCGCTTATTGGCCGGTAGTCTCTCTAACGATGTAAACCCACCCATGAAGACTGTCCCCAGACCATGAATGAATATTCATATTATGGGTGGGCTATGTCCGGCTAGTGTTGCCCCACAGCGGTGGAGTTTATCCTGTCTCTTAGACTTCTCACCACAACACCACAGGGCCACTGAACAAGACTTTTAGTATTACTTTCATTTTCCAGTGTGTCTTTTTAAAAGCCAAACTGTCTTACAGATGACGTATGATCTAGGTCTAGCAAAAGTTGGTTTCTGTATCAGTAAGGCTGTTGTAAGTAGCTGGTATGTCGGAGCCATTTCAGTGAAGGCATGACTGAGGATTCGTTGAATTCAGGAAAGTCTGGCCCCTGATTTTACTGATTTGCGTATTTCAGGAACTTCACAGACCAGCTGCGTAAGATCTCCAAGGACGCTGGGATGCCCATCCAGGGCCAGCCGTGCTTCTGTAAGTACGCCCAGGGGGCCGACAGCGTGGAGCCCATGTTCAGACACCTGAAGAACACCTACTCTGGCCTGCAGCTCATCATCGTCATTCTGCCCGGCAAGACCCCCGTCTACGGTAAAAAGACTGCATTTTACTAGCATATGTTTTGCTCAGTGTGACAAACCATGATTAGTGAAGTCAGGAACAATCGTGTATAAAAGTCACTCTGTCATTGTCTCTCATTCTTTGTCTCTCCCTCTCTCTCTCCCTCACTCCTTCCCCTCAGCTGAAGTGAAGCGGGTCGGGGACACCCTCTTAGGGATGGCCACTCAGTGTGTTCAGGTGAAGAACGTGGTGAAGACGTCGCCTCAGACCCTCTCCAACCTCTGCCTCAAAATCAACGTCAAGCTGGGCGGCATCAACAATATCCTGGTGCCCCACCAACGGTGAGTTATTTATACCAAAAATCTGTATCTATTTATACCAAAAATCTGTATCTATAAAAACCAATCTTGGAGTTTCCCATGTGAAGGGAACATACTAACTGCAAACAATCAGGTCTCACTAAACATGGCTAGAAAGGGGGGCATAAATCCATGTAGGTAAATGATTTAATGACTGAAATAAGACCATAGCCATTTTAAAGTGTAAGTGTGTCCCAGACACATGCCATGAAAGTAGCTCTGACAGGTGTGTTTCTGTTTTACCTCACACAAGTGAAGTACAAATGAAAAGTAGAGTTGTGTTGATTTAAATTTCCTTAGGTGAGATGTGTTGATTGACACCTCACCAGGTGAGATGTGTTGATTGACGTCTCCTCAGGTGAGATGTGTGCTGATTGCCATCTCCTTGTCCGTGTTGCAGGTCGGCGGTGTTCCAGCAGCCTGTGATCTTCCTGGGTGCTGATGTCACTCACCCACCAGCTGGGGACGGGAAGAAGCCCTCCATCACTGCTGTAAGTTGGGTTATCTGGAGCAGAGACATAGAATAGCATAGAATGCTACTGGAGATGACTAGCCTGGGAGTTCCCATGCTCCTTTGCGCACTTATTTCATTTCACTCTGCAAAGCAGCATGGTGACCATGGCCGATTTTCTCGGCTGCTTTCGGTATCCAATCACAGAACAAAAAGGGACTAGTAAGGGCCCTCGATTGCATTTTACCACACGTGGTGGCTTTGGTATTGGCTCTGAGCTATGTACAGACGCTGTGATAGACATTCATAGCGCCCAATAAATGGCTCTGGACAATCGTAAACGATGCTTCCTCTACGAGAGATGCAATAGGTAGGTCTCCACACTAAATATCACTTGTGATTTTTAGTTTGGCATTCGCCAGGCTAGTAGATGACTCAAACATATGTGAATGGGCCGCCATCTTGCTACATGTACCCGATCCTTGGTCCCCAACCTTCTAACCACCACACACACACACACACACACACACACACACACACACACAGTATGACACTATGAGGGCAGCATTAGGAACTTTTCTATGTTTTCCAGGTTACACTCTCTTAAGCTACTTTTGCACTTACACTTGTGTGAATTGTAAAAGAAAAGAAATGAAATGAAATGAAACCCACTGAAGGGCAACGGTTTTCAGGGGTCGTCATTGGCAAGGTTGTCCACAGGACAATTTTTTTGTAACTGGTGCATGAAAGCCCGGACTGTTTCTTCAGTTAATGCATTAGTGTCTTAAAGCAAAGATGAACCATTTTGAAAAACTTGTTTGTTAAGCTAAATTTATTCAGTCCTAACATCCCTCACAATATTTTTGCTGAGTAAATCATTATTAAACATTAGGCAAAATGCATAAAACACCACCAGAAATTCAGAAATTTGTCATGTCTTGATCATGTTTAATCCATAGATTTAAGGGTTAATCCACAAGTCAACATTGCTGACAGTCTGCCAGAGGCGGCTTCCTGTTTATGGGCCATGATGGCGCTGTTCATATCGGCACAACAGTGACCTCTATCTGTGTCTTCAGCTCATTACAGTCTCAGCCAAAGGAAGTAAAAGGCTAGTAGGCAGAAGCACATACCTAAAGATTGAGTGTTTTTCATTCAAAGCTTGACCAAACCCTCGCCCTCTTTTTTTTTTATTATTTATTTTGGGTAGCGTGCTACTTGAGAGGCTGGTGAGGCAGCCATAATGGGCAATAATGAGGGACGTTCTTGTCTTGTGGTGGCCTCTGGCTCTGTGTGTGCCTCTGCCTCTGCCTCTGCCTGTGCCTTCCCGAGCTGAGCGTCGTTCCCTCCCCAGGCTTGAGGGAGTACGTACAGGGCGATAGCGAGCGAGCGAGGGTGGGAGAGAAGGGAAGGGAAGGGAAGGGCCCGTTGGTCGAGGGAGCTGAACGGAGACCGGAGAGTGGGTGTGTCTTGAGTGAGCGCATGGCCTGCGTATGACTCACCGGCAGGCAGGAAATGACGTCACCTCTATGGCCTTGCCAATCCGAGGCGGAGTGGAGCGGCGCGGAGCATCAGATCCTGCTCTTGTGGTTGCCAAGACGATGTCGGTGACACACCACTGAGTCACAGGGTGAGAGAGAGAGAGAGAGAGTACGCCTTAGCGGACTTATGGACCAATGGGCTTAGTGTGTGTGTGTGAGAATATGTCTTTGTTGGTGTGTGTGTGTGTGTGGTGTTGTGGTGGTGAGAGGATGATGATGTGTCATAAGAGTAATGAGAAGTTTCTGGACAAAAGTGATGACTCCACCAGCGAGCCTCTGTCCAATCTCAAGGGAGTCTGTCCAGTGTGTAACCTTTGCGTCAACAGCAGTCACGGGTTTCTCTCCTTATCGTCTGCCGTACTCACTTATTTCTGCAAGCTCTCTGTACACACTGAGAAATCTAGTCATCACTGCCATTTATCTCAGTTAGTTTATCTCAATCTGTGTTTTGACATCAGGTATTATGTCAGTGGTTCAAATGTGGATGTGTGATCAGCCCACAGATGTATTGCCTACTAGCTTTTTACTCTCCAGCCTTTTGTGTCTGTATATGTATATGGCCAGTACTGAGTAAAGTCCAGGACACCTGAATGGTTGTCTTGTAAACATCTGCATTAATCAGAAAGGAATTACACTGTTGGGGAGCAAAACATACATTATTCCTCCAGAATATCCTCCGGTCCATCTCTTCGTGCCAGGATTTGGACAAG
>JAODXP020000134.1:65000-75000 GCA_027497455.2 Sardinella longiceps
TGCTGTGGGACGACAACCGTTTCACGGCGGACGAGCTACAGATCCTTACCTACCAGCTGTGTCACACCTACGTACGCTGCACACGCTCCGTGTCCATCCCCGCCCCCGCATACTACGCCCGTCTTGTGGCCTTCCGCGCCCGATACCACCTGGTGGACAAAGAGCACGACAGGTGTGTGTGTGTGTGTGTGTGTGTGTGTGTGTGTGTGTGTGTGTGTGTGTGTGTGTGTGTGTGTGTGTGTGTTTAGTGAGCCTTTACAATGAGGCCAAGAAATAAAGAGTTAATTAACAGAACGCCAGTCATTGGATAGTTACAAATGGATGCTCCATTTGTGTCCATTGCTAAGCTTTTACGCTGAAACTGCCTTGTAACATTATAGCATTATAGCCAGTGTTTATAGTGAAGCATTATAGCCAGTGTTTATAGTGAAGCTGAAAGTGCCTTGTAGCATTATAGCCAGTGTTTATAGTGAAGCAGAGCTAACCGGAGTCTTCTTTGTGTTCTGGCAGTGGAGAGGGCAGCCACGTGTCGGGTCAGAGTAACGGACGAGACCCGCAGGCTCTGGCCAAAGCTGTGCAGATCCACCACGACACCCTGAGGACCATGTACTTTGCCTGAGCACATCCACAGCAAGACCTCATAGCCCTGGTCATTAAATCCCCACCGAGACCGGATGTGGCTCCAGATGTCGGGGGGTGGGGCCACACGGCACCTGCACCCCGCCACCCTAGCCCACTCTCCACCTCTTGCTCGAGACCAACCTTGCAAATGCACCACATCACTTTTCACACACACCACACTACACTACACTACACTACAGAACAGAACAATTCAGCACAGTACAGTACAGTGCAGTACAGTGCAGCGGAGCAGAGGTGACCTTCAACGCTGCACCTTGTTCTCCAAACTATGAAGATCATGTCAAAGAAGATTTCTCCATTTGGAGTTACTTGCAGGGCCACCACTAGGTCCTTGCAGGTGCCTCTCTCTTTCTGTAGATTTTGTTTTTTATTATTGTTTTTCTCATGTTTCTTTTAGTGAAGAGCAGTGGTATTCATGGTGCATCAGCCTTGGCTCTTCTTTTTATGAAATGTATGCATGAATGCAATATGGAGAAATGGACTTGGTAAGGAAACCTATGAAGAAATGTTTTGTTTTTTTAGTTTGTTTTTGACTGCCACCACAATGCTGCCTCAATCAGCTTCCCTGGTCAGAGACCATTGTTTGTGCCCCTTTTGACCATCTTACACACACACATGCCTGCCCTGCACGCATGCACACACACACACACACACACACACACACACACACACACACACACACACACACACACAAGCACACACACACACACAAGCATATACACTTACATGCCAACTCGAGCCAGGAATCAGGAGTGGGACAAAAAGACAAACCTTCACTCTTGTATTCATTTTAACATTTTAATTTTTATGAATGACTATTGTTACATTTTTTTATTGTTTAAATGGGAAAAGTTATTTTGTTTTTTTGTTGTTGTTCTTTTTAATATGGCCTTGATGGATGACATAAATGTAATGTTCCAGTAGCACTTAGTGTTGATAGCATTGTAGAGCGCCCCAGCCCAGCCCGGCCCGGCCCGGCTCCCATGCATCCATGTCTCTGTGTACCACTGTACCTTTGCATTAGAGTTGCCCCCCCCCCCCCACTGCGGAGCGGAGGGAGACTGGGGCTGAGGGACTGAGAGACTGTAGCATTACTGTAGGCGCAGACCGCACTCCTCTGATCCCACACTCCACGTGGACAGAGTTATTTGTAGCCAAACTTTGCATAGACTTAGCTAGAGCCAGCTAATGGCTAGATTTAGCCAAAAAAAAGAACGACATGTAAAGAAGAACCTTAAGTAAGTAAGTAAGTAAAAAATCAAGAATTAAAAAGTTAGAGAAGAAGAGACCAATGAGTGCTTTAAGTATTCTGCTCAGCGCACCGAACACTGAAACCAGCATTGTAAACCAGCCAAATGTGATGCCAACCATGCAGAGTCCGGGGCGCGGCCACCATACGAGGGGACCTCGCTGACCTCTCACGTGGCGGCTTTTTTTCCTTTTTTTTTTTTTTTTTAATGTACTTCCTATATTTGAATGGTCCACTTCCTCTAGAAATGGAATATATATGATCTTTTTTAATTTTGTTTTATTTTTTGTTATTCTGCTAAGACCAGAAGGTCTCAAAATCCTATTGACACTTAACCCCAAGTCGTTCCTATGCACATGCCGTGTTAGCCCAGTCTCTACACTCCCCCCTGGTGGCTGGAGTGAGCAATAAAAAGCTGTTTTCTCTCCCCCATATCAAGCTTGAATGCTGGCGGTCTCACTCACTCACAGGCCTGTCTGTGACGCAACCCTCGGAGTGGACCAGCATTTTCTCTTGCTTCTCTCTCACACTTGCATCACACACACGTGTGGTGGACATTCCAGCCGCAGAGAAGGATATCGTGGACAGGTGCAGCACAGAGTCTCACACACACACACACGTGTGTGTGATGCAATGCATGATCACAGGCCATGCTTAAGACTAGCGCTCACTTCTTTTTTTTGTTTTCTGTTTTGTTTTGTTTTATTCACAAGTGTTATTCTACTATTGCTTGGCTTTAGGCTTTCGTACCCCCTGACACCAACATGCATCATGCACATTAGATGCCCTTATGCACCTTCTGTTGCCCTCCCATGTCTACCAATGCACCGCCTTAAACACTGCCACTTCTTCCTACACACGCGCACGCACACACACATACACACACACACACACATTCAGCACACATCTTACTGGCCTGTCTCCCTCTTCTCTTCTCCCCCTTGGTGTCCCCCAGGTCTGTAGGTCATAGATGCCCATTGGTGCGCTGTGGGTGTTGACCACACAGAAGCGAGCGTCTGGCCTCAGGCCGATGGGGGTGACGAGCGTCTCATCTCAAGGCTTTGTGAACTGCATGTTCTTGTTTGTGGAAACCGCAGAAAGTTGCCCCATGCACCACACCGCTAGGACACGTTTAGATTTATAGGTTAGCAGGCTAGAGCCTTAGAGCTCTTGTCTCTGCCTATTGTATGTTGCCTCAATCTGAAATTCTTATTTTTCCTCTCTCTCTCTCTCTCTCTCTCTCTCTCTCCCTCTCTCGCTGTTATGTTTTTTGTAACGGTTTTAACAATTGCACTTGTACTTTTTTTTCATTTGACTTTTTTTTTTTTTTTTTTTTCAGTTGTGAGTAGTGTCAGGCGTTGTCCACAAGGGGGAGCTGTCCCTTTTGATTTTGAACTATCTGCCTCAAAGCTCCCCAAGGTGACGGATTTATACTGAGGGTGCCCGTTTAAATCAAAAGGGATCAAGATTCTTTCTTTTTTATTTTATTTTATCTTATTTTATTTTTTGTTGACAGTCAGCCACCAGTTGTTTTGAGTCCTGTTCAATGGAATATTGTGTGATCAAAATGCCTTTGTACAGTGTTGTACCAATCCTGTATCTCTGAGGTGATTTGTATTTATAAGTTGATAACTTTTGGTTGCATTGGTTTAGACTGGGGACAGAATTCATCAGATATGTAAGTGATAACGAGGTAATAATTCAGTCGAGGGGGGTGGGTGGGCACAATGGTGTAAATGGCATTTATTTTCCAGTAGTATTCAGCCATGGGATTGCCCTCTGTTGTAACCAAGAACCAGTGTTTCCTGTAGAAGACGAGTATGATTTTGAAGAATGGTGGTTCCCCAGGGAAGGGACGGGACGGGACGCTAGCCCTGTGTGCTGCAATGTTGGACTGATCTTCTGCCTTGTCTGTATGAATGCAGCTTGGGAGGCTTGAATGGATGGTATGGGGGCATGAGGAATTTGGACAAACCTCCCTTGTGATTGTCATGGGGGCTCTCTCTCACCCTTTCTGATGCACTCATTTCACTCTTCTCTGAAACAGGCATCGCATACAGGGCGAAACAGTATAAAGGTACATTATCTGAGGGCGCCACATTCACCCTCACAGATTTAAGCAATATAAAATAGCCACTGAACAAGTCCTTGTCATAGCACTTCCCAGTAGATCTGAATGAAAGGACACAAGCAACTTATTTTGGCTGTGTATGTCATAGTAATGGGACTTTGTTGGGGAGGGTTATTTTTAAATAAAATAAAAAATGTTTTTTTTATTAATCATCAAGTCTCGTGTTCTTTCCCACACTTTTGGGAGTATAATTATCAGCACATTAATGTTTTATATTTCAAAAGTCATAGTGTTGACGGGTCACTATATTTACAAATTCAAGAAATGCATCATGATGTGTGTGTATGTGTGTGTGGTTCAAATTAGGGCTAATGTATTGAACACATGGACCTGTGTCGAGCACTGGGTATGAACCGTATGAACGCTGACTGACGTATGGTGTTTCCGATTTGAGTATCCCTCCTCCCTACCTCCCTGAATCCACCAATCAACACTCGATTGCCTCGCAGGTTCCTGTCGGCGTCAGATCACCATATTTAGCTAGTCAGAGAGCTCCAGCTACGGAGTTGATCACCGAAAACCGGGCTGAAAATCGCTGGTTAGAACTGCCAGTGAATCGTCGAGTACACGACTTACTGTCATCGTGACAGCTGGTGGAAAGGCATCCACTTCGACGAGAGCGATTTGGCTTTATGTCAACAGCAGTAAGGAAATGTCAGAAGAGTTTTCAGCGATAAGAAGACGTCGCTTTTTCTGATGAGAATCCAGCTAGCAATCTGTTAGCCAGCAAGCTAGTCAGACAGCCAAGTATTAAGAAGTCAGTGGAAACAGGATTTTTCTGAATCGATACTCCCAAGTAACAAGTCTGTCTTGGGGCTCAACAGTTAATACAGTATGTGTCTGAATTCAGGTAATGCTTGGCATACTGATCGGTTCCTGTGACTTTGTGAAAATTGTCTTTTTCGTCAACCAACGTTAGCTGGCTAATAGCACTAGGCAACCCTGGCAGTGACGGAGGTTTCTGATTGGTCGGGATACCGTGAGAGCGACTTGTAGACGGGAACACAGAGAGGACTTCGATACATCAAGACGGGCTGAGTCTGTCCGTAAGAGTGGGCTAGTTCAGTCCGGGTCTTACGAGGGAAGGCTCGCGGCTACAACGCCGTTTCTCACCGGGGGAACCTTGGTGTTCCCAGAGCAAAGTCGAGTGTCTGCCTGGTGTTCTACGATCTGAGCCGGGGAGGGATCCGGACAGAGACCCCATGAATGGAAATCGGAACTACAGGTAAACTGTCTCTCGAAATTGTTTTTACTCCAGGGAGATGGCCGGGAGATCAACGTTATGACATGGCAAGAGATGGCCAGTGTCATCTCTGATGCCGACCACAGGGTTATGATGGTAACTTAACGTTACAAACCTGATATAAAACAATAACTCTTTTTCCCATAGCCGTAGGTAGTATGACTTCAGTTTGGCATAGAATTGCCTATTTAGATTCTGAATGTCGGCTAGCATCCTACAGTATCACTTGTCTAAAAATGTAGATGCTTATGTTTGACCTAATGACGTGAGGATGCGGTGATGTTCCAGTGGCATATCCCACGTCACTCGCTCAGGTGCGTTTGGACAGATGGTACCATGTTGGTTAGTCAGGTGTGTCCGGTTACAAATCCCCCCCACCACCACACACACACACACACACACACACACACACACACACACACACACACACACACACACATCTGCCCTCTGGGTGGATCTGTCGTTTTGCATGAATAGAAGGGAATTCCACATCCAGGTGTATGAGTCATAGAGGTGTGTTCCGTGTGTGTTTTAAAACTCATACTTGGTAACCGTGAATGCCAGCTTTAGTGCCATGCTGTAACAGCGAAAACACTGGGTGACTATTATATGCCAAGGTGGTTTAGGGGCAAACTTGGGTGAGTGAAGCCGGAAGTAGTGGTTAACCTGATCACAGAAGGGCCTGGAGTCAGTCCGCCTTCTCTCAACTAATTGCAGCCAACTGGCTCATCCAAGCAGTTTTGTTTGACAAGTTAACTGAGGCAGAGTTGTCATTCATTCAACCACCTACTTGGAATACTCCATAGTTCATTTTTGAGTCTACCAAGATGATGTACGCAAAGTTGTGATTCACCCTTCTAAAAACCTACTCTGTGGCTTTGCTTTTACCTCATTTCATGACCGGTGATGAAAAGTTCGCCATGAGGCTGCGCGGAGGCTGCGCTGCTAGCTGTTGTGGTTGAATGACTCATTAGATCAGAGAGTGTGTGTGTTTGTGTGTGTGTGTGTGTGTGTGTGTGTGTGTGTGTGTGTGTGTGTGTGTGTGTGTGTGTGTGGAGGGAAGTCAGAGAAAACTAGGCCTACATTTTTACTGAAGAGATTGAAAGAGATTAAGAAAAAGAATCTGATGCTTTTTGTGTGATATTATTGTAGTTTTGAAACACTTGGTCCACACTTCATTGGAGAGGTTTGTTCATGAGGGTTAGGTTCCTGCCAAGGGGTTATGGGGACTGACCCAAAGTGACCTTAGTGTGAACTTCACCAGTAGTGGCCTCTGACATTTTTATCCAAATGACGGGGACTTTGTGCTGTGTTTGATTGATTGGGGTTTACAATTACAGTGAATCATAGCTGCCCATCAGGAAGAAATTAATTAATGAAACCGTTGTTCACTGGAAGACAATGATTCATTTAAAATAGCCCAGTTCTTAGAAAGAAAGGGGAAAAAAACCTTTGAAATTCTTACATTTTTTCCATTTTGCCTGAGTTGAATGTGGAAACTGACCTTTAGGCTTCTGTCTTTTGATGAGATTGTTCTGATCAGATTCAGCGGTGGCATAATGTCACATTTTTTCTGACATAGGCCTGTTTGTCTGATGCACTCTTGATGACTTTAAAGGCAATAGTTTATAGCCAGTATTTAAGATTCGGAAGTGCTATTAACAAACTGTTAACAAAAAAATGTTTCACATTTGAGCCTTAGTTCAGACTGGGCACCTTACACTAGCCTCGCAGATTTGCTCACACACACACACACACACACACACACACTAGTCTACATACACACTAGTGCTGAGGCGTGATCTTCAGTATTGCTTGCAGACTGGCCTAATTGAAGCAGTGCTGGGGGGGCCGGGCCAGGCGTGAGAATATGCAAATGAAAGTCACGTTCATGAGGGAATCTGGCTTCTCTGTCCTCCCTGCGTCTCAGTCTCATCTCCGCTGAAAGAACTGCTAACCATCCCACCATGTCTGACCCCCCCACCCCCCTCTTCTGAAGTGATGGGCTATTTAGTTTTGTTTTGTTCATAGTGTGTTTTCTGTGTGTCTGACCCAAGTTTACAAATATCTTGTTTCCCAACTGAGTGTGACTTGGGTTAGCCTAGATGATGAATGAGAAGTTTTACACACACACACACGCACGGGTTTGGGTGCCATTTGAATAGGGTGACTTTCAGTCCTGTTTGTGCCTTCCCGTTCTGTTGTTATCAATTCTCCATTCCAGCTCCAGTAGGGCTACAAAAGGAGGACAAAATGGCCAAGTGTTTCAAACATAGAAACTATTAGAGCATTCTCACTGTCCCCTTCTCACTGTCCCCTATCTAAATCAGCTATGCATTTACTTGCAGATACCCTTAGCCTAGGGCAGTGTTTCTCAAACTGTGGGACGCAGCCGCATTACATGTGGGGCGCGAGACATCTCTTTGTGATTGACCGATGGCTGCACCATGCCCCCCGAATTCACCTATCACCTCCATCAGATTACTCGTGGAGCCTTCGTCAGTGATGCACACATGATCGTAAATAGAGCTTTGCAATGGTGTTAGTTGCTGAAGAGTGGTTCGAGACGAATTTGGATTTGAATTAGTAACATGAAAATTCTAATATCCTACATGCATCTACAGGCCTACCCACTCAGTGAAATATCTCAGGGCAGGTGGGGCGTGAAAATTCTTTGCCTTCCAAAGTGGGGAATGACAGAAAAAGTTTGAGAACCACTGGCCTAGGGTATGGGGAGGAGACGAGAGGTCAGGATGGGTGCCTGCATTCTCTTTACTCTTGTACTTTTTTTCCCCTTCACTTCCCTGATCCTAAACACACTTGAACAAGAGCAAGTGGAGAAACAGTTGCTGTGTGTGTGTGTGTGTGTGTGTGTGTGTGTGTGTGTGTGTGTGTGTGTGTGTGTGTGTGTGTGTGTGTGTGGCTTTTGTGTAAGAGAGACAGAATGGGTGTGTTTGTGTGGGTTTTTAAACCCTATGAATGAATGCATCGTACGTATGTGGTTTCTGTGAAGTGATAGTAAGTCAAGTGCAAAGAAACATGCAGGCCTGATGTCAGTTGGGGGGTTCCTGCTGGACAGCCAAGTAAGACTGGAACTAAGAACTAAGGGGGATCCCAGCCTCAGCAGGGGAACACCACAGGGTCTGCACCTAAAGCCCCCTTAAGGGACTGCTGATGGGGTGGGGCCTGCACCTAAATGACTGGTGATGGAGGGCCTGCACCTAACTGAACGTTCACACCAAGAGATACTAAAGTTGTAGGCTAAAAAACAAAAGCTACAAAAGCTACCAGCTGTAAAAGGTGAGTGATTTGAGCGACTAAAAAAAAACCTGTCAACTTTACGCAAATTAGCTATGACGCGTTTCAACTGTAAAATCATGACGTCATGAGCGATAGAGCAATTTGGGCGAACACAGACCAAATTAGCAGCTGGGGGGGGGGGTGCTACCTGTACCTAAGGCCCTGTGGGGGATGGATGGAGGATGGAGGCTTTCTGTGACCAAACTGTCCTAGAGGGTGAGCCATGGTTACTTAATCATGCGTTTAGTGGGCTAGTCTGTAGGCTAGTGTGTGTGGTCTGGGCTAGTGTGTGTGGTGGTCTGGGCTAGTGTGTGGTGGTCTGGGCTAGTGTGCGGTGGTCTAGGCTAGTGTGTGGTGGTCTTGGCTAGTGTGTGGTGGTCTTGGCTAGTGTGTGGTGGTCTGGGCTAGTGTGTGGTGGTCTGGGCTAGTGTGTGTGGTCTGGGCTAGTGTGTGTGGTGGTCTTGGCTAGTGTGTGCGGTGGTCTAGGCTAGTGTGTGGTGGTCTTGGCTAGTGTGTGTGGTGGTCTTGGCTAGTGTGTGGTGGTCTGGGCTAGTGTGTGTGGTGGTCTTGGCTAGTGTGTGTGGTGGTCTTGGCTAGTGTGTGTGGTGGTCTGGGCTAGTGTGTGTGGTGGTCTTGGCTAGTGTGTGTGGTGGTCTTGGCTAGTGTGTGTGGTGGTCTGGGCTAGTGTGTGTGGTGGTCTGGGCTAGTGTGTGTGGTGGTCTTGGCTAGTGTGTGGTGGTCTGGCTAGTGTGTGGTGGTCTAGCTAGTGTGTGTGGTGGTCTTGGCTAGTGTGTGTGGTGGTCTGGGCTAGTGTGTGGTGGTCTGGGCTAGTGTGTGTGGTGGTCTGGGCTAGTGTGTGGTGGTCTGGGCTAGTGTGGTCTGGGCTAGTGTGTGTGGTGGTCTGGGCTTGTGTGTGTGGTGGTCTGGGCTAGTGTGTGTGGTGGTCTGGGCTAGTGTGTGGTGGTCTGGGCTAGTCTAGTCTGGGTTTTGGTGTGTGGTGGTCTGGGCTTGTGTGTGATCTGGATTAGGACCATTTGTCCTCCTCATTGGTTCCCAGTCCCCATCCTTTTCCTCCTTCATGTCTTGTTTTTCTTTCCCGCTCTTTTTCCAGCCAAACAGCTTCTGTCTCTGTGTCTCCATTGGTCTCTTTTGTTTCACACGCCACACACTTGACACTCCAAATAGCCCCCACACACTCCTCTCTCTGAACTTCCTCTCTGCCCCCCCACCCCCTCTTGATGCCCCCTGTGTCGGGGCCCAGTGACTTCTGATCTTCATACCTCACCGCCTTCATTGGAGCTTGGAGCCATAGGCACTGAGAGGCATGTGTATGTGTAAGGGTGTGTGTGTGTGTGTGTGGGGGGGGGGGGTTGATTTGCTTCATTATCACACTTCTCCTAACTCTTTAACCCCCCCATACTCCCCCACCCCCCCG
>JAODXP020000134.1:77500-82500 GCA_027497455.2 Sardinella longiceps
AGCTGGCTATCCAGGTATTTATTCTTTAGGCCTATATCAGTAATTGCTCTAAAATAAGACCATCATTAAATGTTTCACTAGTTAGCCAGCAGCAACAGCCTCTTACAAAGCCCTCCCAGCTGATCTCTCTTTCAAAGTTATGATCAAACAGCTCCATAGTCATACTTTTTCAATTTGTGTTATTTTCCAACCATGAAAAGTGACAACACGTAATCTGATTGGCTGCCACCTGTGAGAAATGCTTCTCATTTGCATAATGTTTGGCTCAACTTTTACCACTTGCTCCTCTCAACCCGCTGCTTAATAATCAACCATTTCTCATTGGAATATAGAACACATATCACTGCTTCACTCTGCTCTTCTGACCTATAAAACCGGCGCCTAACAAAATGTGACACATACACACACACACACACACACACACACACACACAGTCTCTCATTCCCACACACATCTGCATTCCCACACAACCCTCACATTCTGATTTTCCTCTGTCCGTTTAAAACCTGTGCCCATGAGACTTTGCTGAGAGAGAGAGAGAGAGAGAGAGAGAGAGAGAGAGAGAGAGACGCTCGCTCACTCAGTCTTTAAATGCTCCTCACATTTCTCACCCCTGACACCCCCTTCTCACACACACACATATACAACTCTCCCTCACTCTCTCTCTGTCGTTGTCTCATTCCTGTTCTGACTGTCTCTCCTCCCCCTGTCCATCCCTCTGGAGCTCTGAGCGTAGCGTAGCATAGCGTAGCGTAGCATAGCGTAGTTCTGGCCTGCGGGCCACAGAAGGCTCTATTCAAGCAGCCATCAGTGGAATCCAGCCCCAGAAAGAAGCCCATTCATCGGCCACGCTCACGGCCGCCCCTCACCCCGCTTTACTGGCAAAACACTGACCGACTTCTCTGTGTGTGTGTGTGTGTGAGAGAGAGAGGGCGAGAAAGGGAGACAGAGAAAGATAGACAGAGAGGGAGAGTGAGAGTTATTTCAGCAACTGTTATATACCATCTAGATAGTACTACCTGAGTCATGACACACACACACACACACACACACACACACACACACACACACTGTCACTAAGACTCGTGTCTGTTGTGTGAGTGAGGCCTTTCCTGTGATGAAACGGATGCTGTGTGCAGATAAGTCAATGGTGTCCATGATGCACTCAGGCCCTCTGCTCTACTGCAGCAGTGCTGCCAGGACCTTTGCAGGGCTGATGCCCAGGCTGCTGCACTGAGTTTGGGGACTTGACTTGAATACTACTGTACATGTGAGGACACAAAAGAGCTTAGAGCAAACAATGTTACTCATCAGGTGCTCATCTGTAGCGGGTGAAGTGTACATGTCTCCCAGTGCTGGAAAGCCAGCCTAGCATCTAGCACCCGGTGTGTAGATGAGCCTATAGAATAAGATGCATGTCTTCCAGTGAAACTAGACTAGCATCTGTGTATGGATGGGACAGAGACTTTATTATGAGGAGACTCAGCACTCACTGTATTGCCTCATTGAAATGCATGGGGGAAAAAATAGTTATGGGAAGATGGCTGACTTAGGCTGCCGAGTGAACGGATTTGCCTTAAAAGGACTTTGCCTATAGTCTATAGCCTAAACTTCACTAGCGTAGCCTAAGCTACATGGTTCTTAATGAAACTAGGCTAGCATCTGTGTCTGGATGGGCCTACAGCCTATAGTCTAAGCTACATGTGTCCCAGTGAAACTAGACTAGCATCTGTGTCTGGATGAGCCTATAGCCTAAGCTTCACTAGCCTAGCATCTGTGTATGGATGAGCCTATAGCCTATAGCCTAAGCTACATGTGTCCCAGTGAATCTAGCGTAGCATCTGTGTATGGATGGGCCTATTAGCCTATAGCCTAAGCTACATGACTCTTAGTGAAACTAGGCTAGCATTTGTGTATGGATGAGCCTATAGCCTAAGCTTCACTAGCCTAGCATCTGTGTATGGATGAGCCTATATAGCCTATAGCCTAAGCTGTTTCAGGTCTCCCAGTGCTGGCTGGTGAACTACCCCTGGCAGTGCAGGTCAGCCAGACAAGACAAAGGAATGAGCTCATGTGACAAGCCTGCTTTGCAAAGGAACCCAAAAGACATGAGGTCAGATATTTACCTGCCCGCTGTCTGTCCATCTCCATGTTCCATCTCCCCGTCCAGTGCGGTCACTCAGGCACTGTGTGTGTGTGTGTGTGTGTGTGTGTGTGTGTGTGTGTGTGTAGTGAGTGACCGCATTATGCTCTGGCGCTCCACTCACTTGGCCTGTTCCCACAGAACCAATCTCTCGGGAGTCCACATAAACAACTGCTGTAGTGTGTGTGTGTGTGTGTGTGAGTGAGTGGGTGAGTGAGTGTGTGTGTGTGTGTGTGTGTGTGTGAGAGGGAGAGGGAGAGGGAGAGAGAGGGGGTACAAGGACATATGTACAGCTGTAGTGTGTGTGTGTGTGTGTGTGTGTGTGTGTGTGTGTGTGTGTGTGTTTGTGTGACTGTATAGGTTGTGCAAGGACATGCTGTTTTGTTCTTGGTTAGCTTGAGTGCTGCTCCCAGTAGCAGCTGTTAGACCTCAGAGTACAACAGGTAGTCACACACACACACACACACACACACACACACACACACACACACACACACACACACACACACACGCAGCCTTTTCACAAAATGCCTGACTCGTAACCTGTGCTGTGTTTGTGTCATTTCTCCAAAGCCATTAAGGAGGGAACATTCAGTTCAAAAATGAGCAGGGTAAAAAAAAAATAAAAATGACTACCAGTGCTGTTGCCCGGGCACATCTCTTCATCTCGCTGTCCTCCTTCACAAATGATGTCCTTCCTGTAATCCACTTTGTTGTGTCTTTCATATAATTAGCCTTTTACATCACACACATCACAGAATTCACTGGACTTTTTTTTTCAGCAGATTGCTTCAGTGCGTGACATGAGGTTGCTGTGTTTGTTTGCCTGTGTGAGAGAGTGTCTTTGAGACGAGGGCTAGGCTAACATCTAGGCTAAAGCAGCTACAGCACTGGTTCGCATTCACACTAATGGACCCCAATTGAATTTCGCCCCCTCTAACACTGGCTTACAGTTAGCGCTGTTATTGCATCAATGATGTAGGCAAGTTATCCAAACAAGCGTCCGTAACCACATCTTTAGCACTCACAGCGTCGCCCTAGGTGATAATCACTGACTCAAGGTCGCTGTTCGTGTGTGCTAAACTTCACACAGTGGGCAGCAGTGGGCAACATGTCAGCGGCACAAGGATTGCAGATTGGCTTTCTGGCCTGCCTGCCGTGTGCTGTTGTGGATGTCATACACAGAAATGAAATGAGAGGGAGAGCGAAATCTACAGTAGAGAGAGAGAGAGAGAGAGAGAGAAATGACAGGCAGAGAGGAAGAGATGTTGGTAGAGAGGAGGCTTGATGACATTGTGGTGCTCCCACCGCTGTTCGTTACCCCTGACAGTACCTTTGAGGCTAATAAGCTGTTTCTTGATCAGTAGAGAACTCTTGAGACCAGTATCACAGTCCTAGCCTGAATGGAAGGCTATACAATACCTTTGATTCTAACTGTACAGATAAAGACGGCAAAATTGGCAAGAATTGTCGAAGACTCAGAAACATCGCTTGAGCACAGCAACAAAAACAGCAAAGTTGCCCATGACGTTAGCATTCGAATGTTCGACCCTGCTTCTCCACAGGAGCAACACCGGTAAATCAACATTCTGATTGGTAGTCACCGAACCGCATCATAGCTCATTACATAAAGTTAGCCGAAGTTTAACCTTCTTGTGTCGAAGTTTAACCTTCTTTAAGTGTTGTCGCCCATCACACCTGCCACTTTTGTCGCCAAAATTCCCCGTCTCCATTCAAAGTCAACTACTTACATCGCCCGTATCGCCTGAATTGCTTGTTGTCTGAACGCACAGTAATGACCTGTTTCTGGATCAGTAGAGAACTCTCTGGGAGCTGGTTTAAGACCAGTATTACAGTCCCAGCCTTCCATTCATTACAGTAGCTTTGACTCTAATGAGCTGTTTGTGGATCAGTGGGGAACTAGTATAAGATCAGTATCACAATCACAATTCCAGCCCTCCAAGTGGGTAAGTGCAGAACAACCACTGAGGATCAGCCACAGATCTGTGACACTGACAGCGATGCGAGGAGAACTCTGAGAGAGCTGATTTAAGACCTGTATCACATTCCTAGCCTTCCATTCATTACAGTAGCTTTGAGGTTAATGAGCTGTTTCTGAATAAGTGTGGAACTCTGAGAGGTGGTTTAAGCCCACTACGGTAGCTTTGAGCTGTTTCTGGATCAGTGGTTAACCGGTGTAAGACCAGTAGTATCACAATCAGCCCCAGATCAGCCCCAGATGTGTGCCACTGACGGCGACGCTGAGTGTTTAGCCTGGCAGTGGAGCTGTAGGAGCAGCGAGGAGGGAACAGTGACTCATGAATGTAAGCATTGTGGTCGAATCCATTCCTACAGTAGGTGGGATTGGGAGAAGTGGATTACTGGCTAAATCCCAGTGCTTCTCGAGCAGAAGTCTGGTCTAATCCCGCCTAAACTCTTCTGCTGGAGAAGTGATGAATTATGGATTGGACACACAGCAATAACACACCGTACAGCACAAGAGCACAGGCCCGGTGCTCAGACAGGAAGTAAACAGTAGCAGAAGCAAACATGGAGCTTATTGCAGCCAACCGCACTGTGTGTGTTAGTGTGGGTCTCGCCTTGATGTGTGTTCACTGTGTGCATGTCAGAGATCAAATTTCCCTCATGGAAAAAAGGACATATACGATTACATATTGTTATTTGATTTGACCCCAGAGGAGCATTGCCACAGAGGAGAAACTGACTAGTAAGTGCTGACAAAAAGCCTGAGGGGAAATCTTTAATTCTGTCATCGGTTCAATTCCTGAATGACACTTTTGTTTTGTTTTGTTTTGTTTTGTTTTCTTGAAATTTGCATTGGTTAGACTGGTAGTGC
>JAODXP020000134.1:92500-95170 GCA_027497455.2 Sardinella longiceps
GTGCGTGTTGGTGTGTTTTCACCAACCCCTACACATGTGCGTGTTTGTGTGTATACAACAATCCTTGTGTGTGTGTGTGTGTGTGTGTGTGTGTGTGTGTGTGTGTGTGTGTGTGTGTTTGAGCATGATGAACTGGCCGTTGGTTTGGCGATGTCGTCAGGTTCTGACAGCTGGCCAGGGACGTGTTGTGCTCCGGAACGTTCCCTCTGCCAGCAGGCATATGGCCGCCGTGTACTCCAACGGCAGCAGGCTTCTCGCCCTCCATCTCTCTCTCTCACTCTCTCGCTCGCTCTTTCTCTCACTCACTCGCTCTTTCTCTCTCTCACTCTCTCTTTCTCTCTCTCTCTCTCTCTCTCTCTCTCTCTCTCTCTCTCTCTCTCTCTCTCTCTCTCTCTCTCTCTCTCTCTTTCTCTTCCTCTTGCTCTCACCCTCCCACTTTCTCACTCACTCCCCCCCCCCCTCTCTCTCTCTCTCTCTCTGCTCACTGCAACCAGGAGAAGACCAGTGGAGGTTATGAGTGCCCGAAGAGCACTGGTGTGGGGTTAGATAGACACTTGCATGCCCCCATCTACAGGCCTGGGTGGGATAGATGAGAGGGGTGGGCCATTTTAATTAATTTTTTTAATTAATTAATTAATTTATTTATTGTATTTTTTTTTTGGTGCTGAGGCGGTTCTTATCTCCTTTTCCAACTTTTTGGTTGTGTCATTTTCTAGCTTTCAAACAGGCCTCAGGACAGGACCTGATGCCCTCTCCTTGTCTGGATCAGGTTGCAATGTGGTGGCTTGGTTGTGGTGTTGTTGATTCAGGCCTTTATATACTAACTCTATCGTGTGTTCTGCACAGTGTCTGCAACGGCCTTCTACAAAGCGCAGCCAGTCATCCAGTTCATGTGTGAAGTCCTGGACATCCACAATATCGATGAGCAGCCTCGTCCACTAACCGACTCGCACAGAGTCAAATTCACCAAAGAAATCAAGGGTAAGGTGTGTGTGTGTGTGTGTGTGTGTGTGTGTGTGTGTGTGTGTGTGTGTGTGTGTGTGTGTGTGTGTGTGTGTGTGTGTGTGTGTGTGTGTGTGTGTGTGTGTGTGTGAGTGGTGGGTCACTGTTGTTGCAAGCATGTGTAGTAATGTTATGTGATCTTGTGTAACTGTGTATGGTTTTGTGTGGTTACATCTTGACTTAATTGTTATGTGATATATATATGTGTGTGTGTGTGTGTGTGTGTGTGTGTGTGTGTGTGTGTGTGTGTGTGTGCAGGTCTTAAGGTTGAGGTGACACACTGTGGAACCATGCGGAGGAAGTACCGTGTGTGTAACGTAACACGGCGGCCAGCCAGCCACCAGACGTGAGTCACTCGGGTCCCTCAGGAGTCTGTGTGTGTGTGTGTGTGTGTGCGAGAGTGAGTGTGTGTATGTTTGTGTGTGTGTGTATGTTTGTGCGCGAGTGAGTGTGCAAATGTGTGAGTGAGTGTCCCTCAGGAACGTGTGTGTGTGTGTGTGTGTGTGTGTGTGTGTGTGTGTGTGTGTGTGTGTGTGTGTGTGTGAAAGAGAGAGGTTGAGAGTGAGTATGCACATATGTACAATGTGTGTCTGTGCTTCTGAGGGTGTGTGAGTGTGTTTCATATGATGTGTAGAGTTGATTCATTGGCCTGTGTCCTACCTTGTGCTTTTGAACAGAATCACTGTGTGTTAGTGATGATGACACTGCTGCCCTCCCCTCCACACAGCAGCTCATATTCACTTTTTCCAAACATTACACTGGCTCCCTCTAGTGGCAGCATGCAGTAGTGCTCAACACAGCAGCTCGCATTCACTTTTTCCAAACCAGGCTGCCCATTACACCATCCCCCCTCTAATGGCAGCATGCGGTAGTACTCCACACTACACCTCACATTCACTTTTTCCAAACATTACACTGGGCCCCCTCTAGTGGCAGCATGTGGTAGTTCTCCACACAGCAGCTCAACTGACATGGGCCTGTCAGAGCTGTAGGCTAGGCTAGCCCTCACTAAGTCTGTGTCAAACCAGAGGATGTGTTTGAGGGAGAACCAGCAGCTTGAGACTAAACATTGGGAATTCAGTCGTTAAAAGCAATCAATTAAGCAATTCATTTAGTCAGTTAACTCTCCCATAGAAAACATAAGCAAATGTAGCCTAAAGATGCTGACAACTATGTGGGGAAAAGTAAGATCCAGTGTTTGTAGTTTTGTTTAGTATACATGCCATGGCAAACTGCAGTACCTGAGAGCAACCTAGACTACAACAAACATGTTGAGGAGGTGCAGTGTTGGTTGCTGTCATGTACTTTAAGCTGTAAATGTACTGTAGACAGCCATCATGTAAATCTGGTGAGCTGTTGTTGTTTAGACTGCTGTCATGTAAACATAGTGAGCTGTAGTAGTGTAGGCGGCTGCTGATGTATTATTGTTGTTATTGTTTTAGTATAGGTTGCTGCCATGGAAACATGGGGAGCTGTTGTTTTAGTATAGGTTGCTGCCATGGAAACATGGGGAGCTGTTGTTTTAGTATAGGTTGCTGCCATGGAAACATGGTGAGCTGTAGTTGTTTAGCTTGCTGATGTAAACATGGTAATCTGTTGTTGTTTAGACTGCTGTCATGTAAACATGGGGAGCTGTTGTAGTGTAGACTGCTGCTGATGTAAACATGG
>JAODXP020000135.1:0-7500 GCA_027497455.2 Sardinella longiceps
GTCTAGTAGCCAGCCCATAGAGCCCCATTATGAACCCGGAAATGTTGAGTACACCAAAGTTTTATTGCAGAAATGTGAAGTATGGGTCCCCAGTATACAGAAACTGCCGGATGCTAATTTGCATATGTTGAGCAATTTTTTTAATTAGCATAATTAGCATTATTAGCCAAATCGCCCATTTTCACCACATACTTTTCATTGTATAGCCAATTTCTACAATATATTAATGGTTTTAGATGTTTTAGAGGATGCTGATTTAAGTTCTGGCATTATCATTTCTAATTTCACATCATATATCTTTATTTATTTTAAATAAATTTAAAATTAGATTAATTTTAGGCATAATTTTAGGTATTTTTTAATAGATATTGCTCTTGTGAATGTTGATGCATTGTTTTCAAAATGTAGTGACCCTCTCCTACTACTTTTGAAAATTAAAAATAGTTTTGAATCTTTTTTAGGCTGGATATTATACATTTCTGGAAGAAAAAGCAAGGCAGATATTTGACATACATTGGCGAAAAAAAGTATTGATCACATCAACATTTTTTCCAGTAGATATTTCTGATTGGAATACTCATATGAAAGTGACTAGACTTTATATTAACTAAAGATATCTACATGCAGGTCTAAAGCACACATGGGCAAAATGCAGCCCGGGGGCCGGATGTGGCCCCCACTGTGCTTCAATGTGGCTCCCCAGAATGCCCATACAATTTAAAGGGAAAAAAAACCCCTCAAGATGAGTACAGTAAAGAAGAGATAAGTTGTCTCTGACAGTTGAGTATCTACCAAAGAATGGACACCAAAATATTTTGCTACTATTTTGTGTCTGAAAGGTTTTCTGTTTGAAATGTCAGGGAAGTATCTGTCTTCAAAGAATACAATATTAGCAAACTCTTCAATATAAAACATGCTAATAATGCCCTTAAATTTTTCTGCACTGCCAGGCAGAGTATCTTTACAAAGCAGTCTACCAGGACCAAAAGTGAGCTGTATGTTGTGTCACAAAATTGTCAAACACAGCAAACCATTTTCCGATTTATAAAAGACTGTATGGTAGAGGCAGCTTTTATTATGCTGTAGTCTACAATAATTGCGTCAAATTCATTTGTACCATTTAACCGTGTAATGTTTAATTGCAGTCATCTAATGTGTGGCCCTCCGCTTACTTTGCCAAAGTCAATGTGGCCCTCAGACTAAAACTGTTCCCCACCCCTGGTCTAAAGAAATCAGAACTTTAGAGCCCCAAAATAATGTATGTGTGTCTATGACAAAGCACAAGTAGCAAAATTAACAGGGGGCAAGGGACACACAAAGAAAAAACACTACACCAAGACCAGAAAATGCAAGAGATCACCCACTCTTTGAATACAATTTGACAGTAATTCTGCCTCCTATTGCATAACAATATCAGCCAGGTAGGCTAACGTGTGTTACAAGAATGTCTCCATATCTGCAACCCTATTGTGGCAAATTCATATCAATACATCTATTCACAGATTACAGAAGTTCCTTGCAAATTTTCTTTGTGAATAACAAGTAGGCCTACAGTTGTTACTGAGAAAGCAATATACAGTATATTCCAACACCATGACTTATATTGACTGCCAGAATAGGAAACCTGCAAAATGTTCTGCATGTGTTCAGTTGACAGTGGAACAATGTTCCTCCTTAGAAGCGTAGTTAAGTAGATAACTACTTTTCCCCTGCTAATTCACTTTATTACACCTGCTGCTATTTTGGAGGTTGTAACATTCAGATCATTTGTGTGTGGATTTCCTTAGTTATTAAAAATATCTGGTCAAAATCACCACTGCAACTTGGAGCCTGCCTCTGTACAATACATATTAATTGGGATTTCTTGAAAACACCCAGGCTACTGTCCTTGTCTGTTCTGTCATCATATACCTTCATCTCTCTCTTTATATGTGCGGTGTTGTGTTATTGTTCCTGCAAAGTAAATTATATAGCCTACATGGCAACATACTCACACAACACCAAGCACACGAAGAGAGGGATGAAGGGTCTGAAAAGATGATGATAGGGCCTTGTCTTGTATGGGATGTACAGTAATAACTTCCACCAAGGAGGTTATGTTTTAATCTGCATCATTGTCAAGGAAACTATTTAAGGGAGGGAATGGGGCTGCATAGGATGGTTTAGTTGGTTGATGGATTAGGTGAGTGGTGGGTTGGATTGGAGGGGGCACCAACAAGGAGCATACAGCATTTCTTTGGCTCAGGGCGCTAACCCAACTGTCAGAAGTCATGTTGAGGGAGTAGGGGATGACAAGGGGAGGTAGTATGCTCTTATATGTGCGAGGCGGACATGGTGATGGTGTACTATTGTATGTGAGGAGAGGGGGTGGTGATGGGGGTTGTGTGGTGGGCAGTGTGCTCAATGCGGCTGTCTGATGTGATTGTGTGTGCGTGGGTGTGTGTGTGTTGGGGTGGGGGGGCAATGAAGGCAGGGAGATGGAGGTGGTGGAGCAGTGTGATGTATGAATGTTAAAGGGACCTTCCTGATAAGTCAGTGTGTTGTGTGTGTGTGTGGGGCTACAGCATGAAGGTGCAAGGGGAGATGATAATGGGAGTATTGGTGTTTTTGTGTGTTTGTGTGTATATGTGTTTTGTAAAAGATAACTTGAAAAGTACTGCACAGACATGGATGAATATTTTTTGATAAGGGGTGGGAAAGTGTGATGGGAAAGTGTGCTGTTATATGTGGGAAGAGGACATGGTGATGATGTGGGGGTGTATGTTGGGAGGGGGTGTTGTGGCCAGTGTTCTGAATGTATGTTAGAGGCTGTGTGTGTGTGTGTGTGTGTGTGTGGTGAGAGAGAGAGAGAGAGAGAGAGAAGGGAGGGAGAGAGAGTGAACATGGCAGGGAGATAAGAGTGATAGAAGTGGTGGTGGTGGGGCAGTGTTCTGTATGCATGTTCAAGGGACCTTCCTACTGTATATTAGTGTTGAATAGTAGTGTTGGTAGGTTTTGAGTGTGTGAGGGTGTCTTGTGTACTAGTTAAAAAATGTTGTACAATGTGAGTGTTGGGAAAAGGTTTTACAGTTTTTGGTGGTGGCCAGTGATCCCGAACATTATATCGCCTGAGGGGCCACATTTTTTACTATTTTTAGTGGTACGTAGTTGTTCTAGTTCAGTGGTTCTCAAAGTGTGGTCTGGGGACCACTGGTGGTCCGTGAGCAATCTCAAGTGGTCCGCAAGAGGATTTCCAAAAAAAAAAAAAAAAACATTTCTTGAAAGCCAAAGAGAAGTTGTACAATGAATACTATGAGGCAGACCTGTAATTTATATTAAAACTTTTGAGCTATCTGAATTGGAAGTTCCCATAAATGTCAATTTAGAAATGCCTATCGATTTGGTCAGAGGGTAAGGAGTAGCAGCATGCAACTTGGTGAGGAGGCGCGAGGGTAAGTGGTCCCTGAAAAACATTTTTTGAGCAAAGTGGTCCTCGGTCTGAAAAAGTTTGAGAAACACTGTTCTAGTTGATCACACATGGTGATGGGCTTTGGTGGTGTCATCTCATTGGGTGTCAAGAGATTTCATTAATATGTATTGTACAGTTGCAAGATCCAAGTTATGTCAAGCAGCTGTATAGCTTATTCCTCAGAAATGCAAAAAGATACTTACATTTTTTATCCAAAAAGTAATTTTGAATCATAAAAGTCAGGAAGGAAATAACGTTCACTACACTCACAATGCATCAACGTTCACCATTCCAATCAATTAATATGCTGTCCCAATGTACAAAAAATAAAGGGAAAGCATAAATCCTGTTACCAAGCACTCTCAAGAGGTATGGGCGAAAGTTCATAAATTACACAAGATTTCCCACTACATTCAGCCTTATGCTTCACTCTGGTGTAATCCAGAAGTGAAGATTGAGAAAAACGTACAGTGTTTTGGAAACTTGATGGTTAGACAAGGGTATACACACTATAAATGATCTCTTTAAAGATGGAACATTCATGGCATTTAATGATCTTGTTCAGCAATATGGGTTGCAAGAAAAAGGAGATTTCTGGAAATATTTGCAACTTCGACATTGTATAACTAAAAAGTTTCAATCAGGGGGACCAGCTAACCCCATTGCTGTCTATCTAGATAACCCTTTAATTGTAGAGCTTCAACTTTTTACAGAAACTCTAATCATCTAATCAATGGGTTATGCGATCATTTGAAAATAATTTGGCAGAGAGACTTAAACTGTGAAATTGATGAGAATACCTGGAGTCAAATCATTGCACAGAATGGCAGATATATTAAGAGAGGCTAGAGGAAATTTATTCAGTATAAAATTCTACACCGGTACTACTGGACACCAAGTAGACTATTCAAGATAGGATTATCTAATTGTAGTTTGTGTTGGAAATGTAAACAAGCGACAGGAACTTTTCTACATCTCATATGGGAATGCCACACGGTTAAGCCATTTTGGCACAGTGTTCCGGAAATATTTGGAGAGATGGGCAGGAATATCCCTGCCAGTATCTCCACGTTTATGTTTGTTGGGAGATAAAACTGAGACTCAAACTTTAACAAAAAATGCATATTCAGTTCTGATGCTAGGAATAACTTCAGCTTCCAGAATCATATTAAGACACTGGAAATCACCTATCTCTCCAACTCTCCAAGAGTGGAAAACTCTATTGAGTGAGACCACATCATATGAAATTATGTTAGCCAGATTAAGGGAGAAAGGGCCTGTAGAATTAGGAGTCTGGGATTATTTCATGGACTATATTGCATCAAACTGATATCACTGCTGTGGAGTTGGATCTATGTACTTGAATGCCTATGTTCTTATTATTTTGCCATTAGGCTTGTTGACATCTGTACAATTGTATTTACTTTTATTTTCACTTTTTTATTTCTGTACATGTCATACCCGTATCTTAAGTATTAACCAGGGACTACCTAAAAGACTGTTGAGTCGATGCCTGACCTTTTCTATTGCTATCTATATAATGTACCACTGTGAGCTTTTGTGTGCCATGTTTAAATAAACATTTGAATTACAAAAAAAATTTCACACTGATACACACACACACACACACACACCCTTTAAAGCTTAGTTTAGTCACACACACACACACACACACACACACACACACACATATATACACATACACACATATAAACATACACCCTCCCTACAAATCTGTCTTTCTCTCTCTCACTCATTGACTGACTGACTCAATCTGACGCACAGTTCCACTGACCTTTAACTGTCAGCACACACACACACACACACACACACACACACACACACACACACACACACACACTATTCCCTTGCATGTCTAACTGCTCCGCTCTTTGGTGTGTGTGTGTGTGTGTGTGTGTGTATCACATGACCCCTCTACCATGGGTGCCTGTGCCATGGCCGTGCCTGTCTTGCTGCGGGAGTCCACCGGGGCACTAGGTGTCCCTGTCTTGTCTTCTGTGTCTTACAGGCTCTGATTGATACACCTGGGCCCGGGTGTGCCTTTGGGTTAGCCTGTGGGGTAGGCCCTACTCTCTCTTCCCTCTTCCCCGCTCACTTCGCCTGTGAGGGCTGTCCATGGCTTGGCTGCAGCAGGCCCAAGAGATGGCTGAGCGTGTTTTTTGGCTTTTGTTTTGTTACTTTCTTTTTATAAATATCTTTTTGTAAATAAATTATTTTCTTATTAACACTAACCCCTCGGTGTCTCCATTTTTGTCACGGCTTTGAGCCTGGTAGGCGACAAAGTGGGGGCTCGTAGGGGTGACTCGGCCTGTTTTGTTTAATCGGTTGTCAGTTTTCTGTGGCTCTAGTGGTTCTAAATTTATATGAATGGGTAGGCCGTAGCGTCACCATGATAATGTGGTCATTTCTAGCGATTGTTTGGATACACGCGTGGCTGGTTTGTTGTGGAGGCTAATCGAAGGTAAGTTAAGTTTTTGCAATGATACTATTTGGTTATCTGGGTTCTGTTATCTAGTATGCTTAGTCTGTATGTTATCTGGAATGCTAACGTTATCTGAGGTTGTGTGCTATCTACGTATATTATCTGGTTCTGGTATTGTGTAGCATTTTTGGTATTGCTAGTTGTTTGGCGATAGGCCTACATTTGTTTGTGTGAGTTCAGGAGCTTGTTGTACAGTTAGCTCTACCGTTATCACTGTCTGGTCCTATTGGAGGTATAGAGGCGAATTCCCCGCACAGAGTTCGTCCTGGGGGGTGGTTTCGTGTGGCGTTATCGGCGGTTTTGAGTTGTGCCAGGAGCACAGCCGAGGCTGCAGGGGGTCGCCAATTGCTGGTTTGTGAGCTTGCGGTATTTGGTGTTAGTACCCGCCGCCGAGCGCCTGAGAGCTAGCGGGTAAGTTAGTTAGTTTTTGGTCTGTGATCTGATGAAGTGTTTCCTTCCTCTCTCCTACCACAGCCTGTCTAAGTACAGTATTGGAGAGGAAGGCTTCAGAGCTCTTGCATCAGCACTGAGATCAAACCCCTCACACATGAGAGAGCTGCAGCTGGGTAGGATTATAAAGCAGGAGATGCAGGAATGAAGCATCTTTCTTCTCTTCTGGAGGATCCCAACTGCAAACTGGAGAAACTACAGTGAGGATCACAACACACACCCATCACACACACACACACACACACACATTCTACAAATATCTAACTCTTTCTCACACACCATTTACTACATAATTTGTTTTTTCTCACTCACTCACAAACACTCCATCACACACACACACACACACACACACAATCCATCACAACACATACACCCTTCAGTGCTTAGTTACTCTTTCACGCTCAAACACAGAAACCACTCACTCCATCAGTTATTCAGTGTGTTTCACAGTATCAGTGGTGTTGCAGTGTTGTTAAAGGTTGGGACACACACACACACACACACACACAGACACACACCACACAGCACACACACACACACACACACACACACACACACACACAGAGTCAGTCTCTTACACACATCACACGCACACACACACACACACACACACACAGTCTACAACTCTCTACCACACACACATACACACATACGATACATATACTCTTTCCTTCTGTCTCTACTACACTCAACACACTTACTGACTCACTAACTCACTCTGGCGCACAGGTCACTCTATTGCTACAGTCACTCACATACACACACACACACACACACATTCCCTACATATCTAACTGCACCACTCTTGTATGTGTGTGTGTGTGATGTGTGTGTGTGTGTGTGTGTGTGTGTGTGTGTGTGTGTGTGTGTGTGTGTGTTCCTTCAGCTGATCTGATGAAGTGTTTCCTTCTCTCTCCTACAGCCTGTTTAACTGCAGTATTGGAGAGGAAGGCTTCAGAGCTCTTGCATCAGCACTGAGATCAAACCCCTCACACATGAGAGAGCTGCAGCTGGGTGGGAATGAAGCAGGAGATGCAGGAATGAAGCATCTTTCTTCTCTTCTGGAGGATCCCAACTGCAAACTGGAGAAACTATAGTG
>JAODXP020000135.1:10000-17500 GCA_027497455.2 Sardinella longiceps
GTTTGTATGTATATTTTCAATATCTGTGCATCAGTGATGTTCATAAGTCTTTTTTTCCAAGTCCAAGTCAAGTCTCAAGTCTTTGTACTCAAGTCCAAGTCAAGTCTCAAGTCCTGAGGGGCAATGCCAAGTCAAGTCTCAAGTCGAGTCTCGAGCCTCCCAAGTCCATGTCAAGTCTCAAGTCTCAAATGACTGAAATTATTGTTTTCTCATCAAATACTGTCAGAGATGATGAGTAGATGAAGAGTATCATCTATTACTGCAGTAGAGCTGGGCAGTATGACCAAAATCTTAGTATCACAAGTAGTGCTGTCAAACGATTAAAAAAAAATAATCAGATTAATCACAAAATTTTGCAATGATTAATCGTGATTAATCACTTTTAATCGCAACTCATTTCCTCCAGTAAGAATTGGGATGCTAGGGTATGTTGGATCCTTATTTTGCCCTGTAAAGGCAATGATACTAAATAGTTGGCTTTGTTCTTCTCAAATTGGGCAATTCACACATGTCTCCTACCCCCAAGGATTCCCCAAACATGTTGTTGGACGATCAGGAGCTAGGCCATAATCTTTGTATAGTTTGACTTGATAGCCAAGCCATTTTCTATATGAAATTGAACATAATACATGCCATGAAAGTGAAACCATATCCATCAGGATTAATCTGAGTTAATTTTTTTAATCCAAGTTAAATTTTTTGGATTAATCACGTGATTAATCAGTTAATTTTGCCAGCACTAATCACAAGATTTTTCAGAAGCACACCGCTTTCACAGAATTTTTATTATTTTTTTTCCATATTACCATATGGCTATGAGTCATGACTACTTGAGATTGAACCAAAATATAATAATAGATTTCCTGCTTGGACTCTTTACTCCTTTTCTCCCCAAGTCGAGCCTTTTTGAATCTTGGAGGAAAAAAATCCATTTGACAGGGTGAGGGTGGACAAAATTATGCACACAATCGGCTATTGACAAATCAGCTGTAATGTTAGACCTTAGAAAATTTAGAATGCAGTTGTATGCATGAGTTACATTGCACCTAAGAGGAAATTGTGCCTATGCTTTCCCATAACAAAACATCAGAAAAACCGAAATAATGAAATGAACACTTCTGTGACATGAACATTGTTCACAAGTCACAAGGCTCAAGTCCGAGTCAAGTCTCAAGTCATTGAGGGCAAGTCCAAGTCAAGTCTGAAGTCTCTAGAATGAGCGACTTAAGTCAAGTCCAAGTCCAAGTCTAGAGTCCAAGTCCCCATCACTGCTGTGCATAAGTAGAATCCACACTGTCCATTAGAGTCCAGAGCTTACACACACACACACACACACACACACACACACACACACACACTGGACTACCTACACACACACACACACACACTGCTCCATGTCCACAAACACTGTTTCCCGTGTCCACACATACACACCAGCAAGAAAGCCATGAGCTCCTGGACCTTGGCTGACATCTTTGTGACCTTGAACAAGACACTTAACACTAAGTTGTTCTAGGGGAGAGTTAGATTTATGAGTGTAAGTCAGGGCAGGGCAATGCCCGGTGGGCTGATGGTCATTTTTCTACTCATAATTTTCGTAAAGGATATTGGGCAACTTTAATTAAATCTCTCATATTCATGCAATATGTCTTACTTACAGTGTTATTTTAGCTAGACACAACATTACTATTATTGAATAAAATCATGGTGGGCCGCCATGGCCAAAAATGCCCGTGCCATTTTTTGGTACCAGTCCGGCCCTGGGTTACGGTAACACAGAGACAAATACTGACATGAACAGAGAAACCAGGCAAGAGAGTCTTATATCAACTGGACTTGCCAGCCTGAATCCATGGGAATTAGGTGGTCCAGTGGAAGAGAGCAGAGTGTGTATGTGTGACTGTTAAAGGTTGATGAGGGAAGTTGTTTGTAATCGGGTGGGTAAACTGTGTTCAGGGTTTACTTGCTTTTAGTCTCCACCACTGCCCTGTCTCCTAGCATTCCCATGCTCACGCACACACACACACACGCACACACATATGCTCATATACACACTTTGTCCACAGGGGGAGGCATTGAGTAATGGGTCACCCCTAGCCTGCACTACCATGTATAGCCACAAGGTGGTGCCTATTCCCAGCCTAATGCTCAATGCTGTGGATGGGACAGTCCAGGGCCGTAGTAGTGTAGGCCTATAGTCCAGCATCAAGGCCAAGGGGTGTGTGTGTGTGTTAAGTTTTTTACAGCAGTGGGAACTCAAGAGCAACTCCTGTCTCTGGCTAGTGTGTGAGTGTGTGTGTGTGTGTGTGTGTGTGTGTGTGTGTGTGTGTGTGAGTGTATTTAAGGCTTTTTACAGCAATGGGAACTCAAGACCAACTCCTGTCTCTGGCTAGTGTGTGTGTGTGTATTTCAGGCTTTTTACAGCAATGGGAACTCAAGACCAACTCCTGTCTCTGGCTAGTGGGTGTTGACCGATGCAGTTTGTGAAAAAAAAACTCATTAATATGACCCATACAGATACGAGCCTGACTATTAAATGTAGTCTAGATGTGCTACTGTGCTGTCTTGTGTGTGTGTGTGTGTGTGTGTGTGTGTGTGTGTGTGTGTGTGTGATGTCAGTGCAGTATGTCCAAGACAACTTTCTCTGCAGAGAGACGAATAAAGATGAATTTAGTCTGGCTGTGATTGACAGGCCCAGCCCAGCTAACGGCTGAGTTAGAAGCTTGGGCTTTCTCCCACGCCAGAAATTTGTAGCTTGCAGGGTGGCAGGTTCTAGCCTGACATAGCCCGCCCATAATACGAATGTTCATACGTATCATGGTCTGGGCACGGTCCTCTGGGGCGTGTTTACATCGGTAGAGAGTCTACCGGCCAATAAGCTAAGCTGATTAGACGAGCTGTCCAATCGTTTCAAACCAGAGGTGAATGACCCCCCTTTAATCGCGTCAGGTTAAAGAACCTCCAGACCATGAATATGGATGAACAGCAGTATTATGGTCGGGCTATGTCAGGCTAGGCGGGTTCCAGACCCGTGTGGTGGTGCGGACCGCCACCGGCTACATTTGGAAAGGCTTTGATTAATAGTTTGGGAAGGCTTTAGGTTGCCTTTCTTTAGCTTGTTACACTGGCTCTGTGTTGCTAAAGCGGTGCCTTAAATAAAGATGATCATAAATAATGCACACATCTGTATTTAAATTATACATACAGCATTTCTCAGGCATATTCATCATTTAACATGTGCAGGAGGGTGGAGATCATCACACAGTTTCAGCATTGGACATATTTGTCAAAAGAACTTGCATTTAAAAAAAAATCTATAGGCTAACACATTTCATGTAGCCTAATCATAATAAATATCATGGTATAGGCTATTATTATTGTTCTGAGTCAGACAATTAAGTATTATTATTATTATTATTATTATTATTATTATTATTATTATTATTATTATTACTATAGCCTACTTTTTTAAGGAGGCCTATAGCCTACTTCTGACACCAGCGGCATTTCCCTAAGTGAAGCATATTCCTAACTGATTGGTCTACAGCCCTGTCAATCTAGCGGCCATATCTGGAATGGAAAGCGGTCAGTCTCTCAGTATCCCTCCTCCCCCCAGAGACGAACACACACAGCGCAGCCGTTTCCTGCCCTGCGATTGAAGACAAGTGGAATTTATTTTCTGTCGGAAAATTACATGAGGACGCGACGTAGCCATTATTATCCTATTCTTTTGGTCGCCTTTGCTCGGGGAATATATGGGAATACGATGCCCGGTTTCGTAGGATACTGACAGCGGGAATCTCTCGTATCGGGGGTACGGGCAGCTCGAGAGTGTGAACCTGCCGCGCCTGCCGTTGTCTCGCTCGAGAGTTTATCCCGGGAGAACCGAACCCGTATGCCGCAAAGGATAAGCGACCATGACGGGGAAACATTTCAAAGGCCACGAAGTGAGCTGCTGCATCAAGTACTTCATATTCGGCTTCAACATCATATTCTGGGTAAGTGAGGAGTCTGTGTGTGTGTGGAGCAGAGGGGCCGCTGTGTGTTTCTTTTGTTTAGAGGCCGGGGGGTGACAGGCAGATCGAGGGTCTGAGCGCTTTTCTGTGCAGCTCACTACTAGGCTGCTAAGATCTTTGCACCACTTATGTTATTGACAATATTACACATGGATAAATTGTAATATAAGGCACCAGGTTTATTGTTTGTATCAGACTGATGTGCAATTGACGCAAGTTGGAGGTTTGAGGTGTCGGTCTGAACGCCTATAACGGTTCGTGTGCCATTATGGGGCGATTGGAGAAACGGTAACCGGCGTTTGAGCAGGCAGTGAGGCAGGCAATCTTAGCCCAGCTGGCTAGGCTACTGTACGGGGGATTCACTATCGCTCTGGCTTGTGACGAGGCAGAGGATACACTTGTTATAATCCGATTTGTGTGTGTGTGTGTGTGTGTGTGTGTGTGTGATTGTGGACTAGCCTATCTGTCACGATCAATTCTCTTAGGCTGCATTCACTATTTATTATCATCATGATCTAGAGAGCCAGCCTCCTACTGTAGCCTATGACCTGAGCTCCCGTGTGGTTTTAACAAAGGCCTGTGGCTCATGCGAAAGATAGGCTAGATGACTCCTGAAAGATGAGACTAGCCTACAGTAAGCTACAGTATTAAATACACCCATAACATAGCGGACACACACACACACACATACACACACACACCAGCCAGCCAGCTAACTTGAATTGGATTCCGGGCCCCATATGCCGGTAGTTACACGGTGCGCCACGCTTTCGTGGTTACCTGCACCATCTCTGAGATAGACTAGACTAGAGGATGGTGTTTGCATAGATAGCGGGGGTGGCTGGCTGAGTTGAGATGTGTTTGCAGTTGGTCTCTGGTACCGGGCCGGTGCACATGGATTGCAGCTGTCATTCAAACAGACTAGAGCGCGCGATGCCCTGCCTGCACTGGCCTAGTTTTCCTCCGGCGGCCGCGCGCATTAGATCAGATGCATGCCGCCATACTGTACGGGAGCGCCATAGGAGAGCCGCCCGTGATGATGCCGCCCGGTGGGGCTCAGCCATGTCTATATGGCCTCACCGATTACCGCCGCCGGTGGCTGAGTGCACTCCCTAACACTCACCCCTCAGCCCTTAGATATACTTCATTAGATACTTCATTCCTCACTCATATAGGCCTAGTGCGTAATTAGAGGCCAGTGGCTGAGTGCCTATGCACTCCTTAACACTCACCCCTCAGCCCTTAGATCAGGGGTGGTTCTAGCCAGATTTGAGTTTTGCCCATTCTTTTCTAGAAATACGTGAAAAACTGAAGAAAAAGTAGTAAATGTATTGTTATGCTCTCCTGACATTTGGTGCTTTAGGTGATCACCTTGTTTGCCTATGCCTAGAACCAACCCTGCCTTTAGATACTTCATTCCTCACTACTTATTTAGCGGCCAGTGGCTAAGTGCCTATGCACTCCCTAACCCTCAGCCCTAAGATCAGGGGTGTCAAACATAAGGCACAGGAGCCTTACATCAATTCATGCGCCCACCTAAAAAGCTTGAAAAGAATTGTAGGTGTATGTTGCCTTTTTAAAAACAGTTCTAGCAATGCACTTTCTGCAACACAATCCTGACAACTCCCTATGAGGTGCATCTTAGACCTGCTTACCAAGAGGAAAGGTTAGGCTATACAAAATTAAGTGCTGGTGTATTAGGGTCTGTGCTAGAGATGGTCCGAAAAAATAAGAAAATGTGCTTTTTTCATCCATGTTTGTCGTTGCCAGTGTTGGGAGTAACTAGTTACAAAAGTAACTAATTACTGTATTGCATTGCTTTTTTGGTAACTTGGTAATGTAAGGCATTACAGAAAAAAAATGGTAATATTTTCCTCGGTACAATTGTCAGTAACTCAAGTTACAATGCATTTTTAACTTGGAATGAAGTGGTGTTTTTTCCCTCAATATATTGCAATATAAATTCGCCAAAAATCACTGAGAGGTCAGCGTTTGCTGTGCCGGACTGTAGAAATT
Source organism: Sardinella longiceps (assembly GCA_027497455.2). NCBI lineage: Eukaryota > Metazoa > Chordata > Actinopteri > Clupeiformes > Clupeidae > Sardinella > Sardinella longiceps. Next base: position 16,033 of record JAODXP020000135.1, read on the forward strand.
TACAGTCTCCGCTTGTCATTCTCAACATTATTAACAAACTAATGAAGGTCATAGGCTACCGGAGGGCCCGAAGAGTAATTTAAATGTAATGCAACAGTAATGTAACGCCTTACATTTTCCAAACAATAATATTGTAATGTAAGGGACTACTTATAAAATGTCAGTAACAAGTTATAAGTAACGCATTGCAGTTTTGCAGTAACTTGCCCAACACTGGTTGTTGCACATGTAATTTTGGTACAGTAGGTCGGCCCTCTGAGTGTAACGGAGGCCAGCTAGCTTGGTGGCAGTACATCCTCATCACCCAATTCCTTGGGTGATGAGGAATAATAAGGAAAAATAAGGAAATAAGGAAATGTGCTTTTTTGCATCCATGTTTGTCGTTGCCAGTGTTGGGAGTAACTAGTTACAAAAGTAACTAATTACTGTAATGCATTGCTTTTTTGGTAACTTGGTAATGTAAGGCATTACAGAAAAAAAATGGTAATATTTTCCTCGGTACAATTGTCAGTAACTCAAGTTACAATGCATTTTTAACTTGGAATGAAGTGTTTTTTCCTCAATATAGCAATATAAATTCACCAAAAATCACTGAGAGGTCAGCTGTTTGCTGTGCCGGACTGTAGAAATTTACAGTCTCCGCTTGTCATTCTCAACATTATTAACAAACTAATGAAGGTCATAGGCTACCGGAGGGCCCGAAGAGTAATTTAAATGTAATGCAACAGTAATGTAACGCCTTACATTTTCCAAACAATAATATTGTAATGTAAGGGACTACTTTAAAATGTCAGTAACAAGTTATAAGTAACGCATTGCAGTTTTGCAGTAACTTGCCCAACACTGGTTGTTGCACATGTAATTTTGGTACAGTAGGTCGGCCCTCTGAGTGTAACGGAGGCCAGCTAGCTTGGTGGCAGTACATCCTCATCACCCAATTCCTTGGGCGCTTCTAATGGCGGAGTTAGAAACCCTGGCTTTTAGCTCAGTGGTGAGAGCGCCCAACTTCGGTGCGGACCGCCACCGGCTAGGTTACATGGGGAAAATCCCAATGCTTATGTGGCCCTGAACAAAAATGAGTTTGACACCTCTGCCTTAGATACTTCCCTCCTCGCTCATTTATTTTTGTGCTGATATAGCGGCCAGTGGCTAAGTACCCATGCACTCCCTAACACTCACCCCTCAGCCCTTAGGTACGAAAAACAGCTCTAGTCTAGCTACTGTAGGGAGAGGATGGGGAAATACTGTGTGTATGCGTGTGTGTGTGTGTGTATAGTAGGCTACTGTTGGGAGAGGATGGGGAAATACTGTGTGTGTGTGTGTGTGTGTGTGTGTGTGTGTGTATAGGCTACTGTAGGGAGAGGATGGGGAAATACTGTGTGTATGCGTGTGTGTGTGTGTGTGTGTGTATAGGCTACTGTTGGGAGAGGATGGGGAAATACTGTGTGTGTGTGTGTGTGTGTGTGTG
>JAODXP020000135.1:27500-35000 GCA_027497455.2 Sardinella longiceps
ATAAATTTTATGATTTTTTAAATAAATGTTTGCATACGAAACATATTTGTTGCTCATTCAGAATTACTCTGAAGTTTCTATATGTTTGCCATATGGTCACAAAATAATATCAAAGAACAGAGCTAGATTATTTGTGTTAGTATTCCTTAATTTTGGGAAAATGTTTATGCAAGGAACCACAGCGAGAAATGCGTCATTTTTGCAAAGGAGATTCAAGCCAATCAGGGTGAGGTTTATTGTCATGGAGGTGTTTCCATGCAGGAGCAGCAGAATGCAGCGAGGTTTGAACTGCTGCTCTGCTGCGCAGCAGTGGACTTGCTCCGCGATATCTTAATGCCATGTGACAACAACTGCTGAGCAGAAAGAACGCCCCACTCTCCTCATGTCGGACAGCTTTTCACTAAAATTGTACCACGTGTAGCGCAGGCTGCGCGGCAGACTGCGTAGCAGCAAGCTGCTGCCTCGTCCCAAACGTGCCTAATAGCAGGGTCCCAGTGACGTGATAACGGGAGCGCGAACGATTCGAACTGATGGGCAGGATGTGGAGGCAAGCATAACAACACCAATGGACGGCACGGAGAAAAGTGCATATTGTAGTGGTTTGGAGCCGGTATGAAGGGAAAAATACAAGGAATTAGTAGGGAAATACATCGGACGTGACCCGTACTTGATGAAAATGTCAGAATTTTCTCAAGAGCGGAAAAGACAATCGCGGCTGTGGGCATTACGAACTACAGCATGGTTCTCTGAGTTTTTTCCCCCATTTCTCACATTTACGGGCGATTTCCTTAGGTACTCGATATTAACCCTTTCCCTTCTCTCGGTTAGACAGTTTATAACATCCAAAAACGGCACAAAACTTAGGCTTTTGGTACAAAAAAGTTGCAGCCAAAATACTGTGCTTTCAATGGCTCCAGCTCCAGAAGCCCACCAGTTGAGGTTTGCGCGTGTACAGAAGAACGCTGAAAAATACGTAAGTGACGTAGGATGAAAGCCAGCTATACAGCACAAAAACAGTACAACACAGACAATACAGCACAAAACAATACAACACATACATTCACACTAGCTACTGTACATCCCTCTCTAACCACCCCTCACCCGACCCAATGACTCCTTAGGGAGAACAAATCCATCCAGGAGTATACACATAAGCATACATGCATGACAATACAGTACAATACATAAATCCAGGCATACACACTCGCAGAGATGCAAACTTACTGAGTATGCATACAAACACAGAATACTGTATACAAGACATACACACATAAAAAAGCACATCCATACATGTTCCGGCATATAGCCTACACAAATCCTCCAGACAAGCATGCAAGCATCGCCACGGATTCGTAATGCACATGCCTATACACACACCTACATGGACTTGTAAAGAAGAAAAGTAAAGATGAAGACAATTCACACATGGGGAAAGCAATTACAGCAGTTATTTGCCTGCAAGTAGGTAAATAGTGAGCGTTTGAAGATATGCAAAGTAGTGACAGATCTTAGGAATCCAGGCAGACTGTTCCAATCTGATGGTGCTTTAAATCTAAATGAACGTCGACCATTCTCTTTGTTAATGTTTGGCACAATGAAATAAGGATGGTCAGTGTGTCTCAGTCTATAGTTAGCACCGTAAGGGATTAAGCATTCCTTCAGATAAAAAGGATAGTCTGTGTAGACACATTTAAATATAACCTGGTACCAGTGATATTGTCTCCTGGCTTTTGGTGGTAATAGATTCAGTAAACTATACAATAAACAATGATGAGTAGTAAAAGGACATCGTAACACAAATCTACATAGATTATTGAAGACAACATTTAATGGTTTAAGATTAGAGTCTGATGTGTTTTGATAGACAACGTCTGCATAGTCTAGTATTGGAAATATCAACTGAGACACTATTTTCAATCTTATTGATTGAGTGAAACAGTTAATAGATCTGTATAGTGATCTTAAGTTATAATTGATCTTTTTTACAATTAAGTTAATATGACTCTTGAATGACAGTTGTGTGTCCAAAATGATGTTTCTGAAAAAACATCATTTATGAGGTAGGTGTGCAGGAGTTGTGTGTGTGTCTATCTCTTCCTCTCCCTCTTTTCCTCTCTCTCTCCTTCTCTATCCTCCCATCTCTCTCTCTCTCCTTCCCTATCCTCCCATCTCTCTCTCTCTCCTTCTCTATCCTCCCATCTCTCTCTCTCTCCTCTCCTTCTGTATCCTCCCATCTCTCTCTCTCTCTCTCTCTCTCCTTCCCTATCCTCCCATCTCTCTCTCTCTCTCTCTCTCCTCCTTCTCTATCCTCCCATCTCTCTCTCTCTCTCTCTCCTTCCCTATCCCCCCATCTCTCTCTCTCTCTCTCCTTCTCTATCCTCCCATCTCTCTCTCTCTCTCTCCTTCCCTATCCTCCCATCTCTCTCTCTCTCTCTCCTTCTCTATCCTCCCATCTCTCTCTCTCTCTCTCTCCTTCTCTATCCTCCCATCTCTCTCTCTCTCTCTCCTTCTGTATCCTCCCATCTCTCTCTCTCTCTCTCTCCTTCCCTATCCTCCCATCTCTCTCTCTCTCCTTCTCTATCCTCCCATCTCTCTCTCTCTCTCTCTCCTTCTGTATCCTCCCATCTCTCTCTCTCTCTCCTTCTGTATCCTCCCATCTCTCTCTCTCTCCTTCTCTATCCTCCCATCTCTCTCTCTCTCTCTCTCCTTCTGTATCCTCCCATCTCTCTCTCTCTCTCTCTCTCCTTCCCTATCCCCCCCTCTCTCTCTCTCTCTCTCCTTCCCTATCCTCCCATCTCTCTCTCTCTCCTTCTCTATCCTCCCATCTCTCTCTCTCTCCTTCTGTATCCTCCCATCTCTCTCTCTCTCTCTCCTTCCCTATCCTCCCATCTCTCTCTCTCTCTCTCTCCTTCTCTATCCTCCCATCTCTCTCTCTCTCCCTCCCTATCCTCCCATCTCTCTCTCTCTCTCTCCTTCTGTATCCTCCCATCTCTCTCTCTCTCCTTCCCTATCCTCCCATCTCTCTCTCTCTCCTTCTGTATCCTCCCATCTCTCTCTCTCTCTCTCTCTCTCCTTCCCTATCCTCCCATCTCTCTCTCTCTCTCTCTCTCCTTCTCTATCCTCCCATCTCTCTCTCTCTCTCTCCTTCCCTATCCTTCCATCTCTCTCCCCCGCTCACACACCCTCCTTCTCTAAGCCCTCCCCCAAACTCCACATTAGCCAATCAAAAGAGTCCCTATACTCAACAGCCAATGACAACACTGGGATTGGATAGACTTAAGCCAATCATAACAGCCAGTTCCACCTGCAGGCCTACCAGTAATGCAGTTTGTCTTGGGCAAAATTACTGGAGAGACTAGAGATTGTGTGTCTGTGTGTGTGTGTGTGTGTGTGTGTGTGTGTGTGTGTGTGTGTGTGTGTGTGTGTGTGTGTGTGTGTGTGTGTGTTAATGCTCTCTTGATGACTAATGTTTGTCTCCTCTCCTCTCCTCTCCTCAGCTGCTGGGGATGGCATTCCTGGCCATAGCACTCTGGGCATGGAGTGAGAAGGTGAGTAGTGCACACACACACATATATTAACCCTACACACACACACACACACACACATAATACACATACACACGCACACAATACATGCACACACGCTCAACAGAGACACACACACACACACACACACACACACACACACACACACACACACACACACACACACACACACACACACTGTAAACACACTGTACACACACAAACGCTCATATAACATGCTTCTGGTGTGTGTGTGTGTGTGTGGGGAGCGTGCTGCCTAAAATGTGGTCCATTAGTGATCTGGAGGGGTTGGACCCAGTGAGGCTGATTATGGTGGTGTAACACGCTTCTCTCTCTCTCTCTCTCTGTCTGTGCGTGTTGTGTGTGTGTGTGTGTGTGTGTGTGTGTGTGTGTGTGTGTGTGTGTGTGTGTGTGTGTGTGTGTGTGTGTGTGTGTGTGTGTAGGGCGTGCTGTCTAACCTGTCCTCCATCACTGATCTGGGTGGGCTGGACCCAGTGTGGCTGTTTATGGTGGTGGGAGCCGTCATGTTCATACTGGGCTTCGCTGGATGCATAGGAGCACTGAGGGAGAACACTTTTCTACTCAAGTTTGTGAGTATACACACACACACACACACACACACACACACACACACACTCATGTTCATACTGGGCTTCGCTGGATGCATAGGAGCACTGAGGGAGAACACTTTTCTACTCAAGTTTGTGAGTATACACACACACACACACACACACACACACACACACACACACACTCATGTTCATACTGGGCTTCGCTGGATGCATAGGAGCACTGAGGGAGAACACTTTTCTACTCAAGTTTGTGAGTATACACACACACACACACACACACACACACACACACACACACTCATGTTCATACTGGGCTTCGCTGGATGCATAGGAGCACTGAGGGAGAACACTTTTCTACTCAAGTTTGTGAGTATACACACACACACACACACACACACACACACACACACACACACACTCATGTTCATACTGGGCTTCGCTGGATGCATAGGAGCACTGAGGGAGAACACTTTTCTACTCAAGTTTGTGAGTATACACACACACACACACACACACACACACACACACACACACACTCATGTTCATACTGGGCTTCGCTGGATGCATAGGAGCACTGAGGGAGAACACTTTTCTACTCAAGTTTGTGAGTATCACACACACACACACACACACACACACACACACACACACTCATGTTCATACTGGGCTTCGCTGGATGCATAGGAGCACTGAGGGAGAACACTTTTCTACTCAAGTTTGTGAGTATACACACACACACACACACACACACACACACACACAATCATGTTCATACTGGGCTTCGCTGGATGCATAGGAGCACTGAGGGAGAACACTTTTCTACTCAAGTTTGTGAGTATACACACACACACACACACACACACACACACACACACACTCATGTTCATACTGGGCTTCGCTGGATGCATAGGAGCACTGAGGGAGAACACTTTTCTACTCAAGTTTGTGAGTATACACACACACACACACACACACACACACACACACACACTCATGTTCATACTGGGCTTCGCTGGATGCATAGGAGCACTGAGGGAGAACACTTTTCTACTCAAGTTTGTGAGTACACACACACACACACACACACACACACACACACACACACACACACACACACACACACACACACACACACACACACACACTCATGTTCATACTGGGCTTCGCTGGTTGCATAGGAGCACTGAGGGAGAACACTTTTCTACTCAAGTTTGTGAGTATACACACACACACACACACACACACACACACACACACACACACACTCATGTTCATACTGGGCTTCGCTGGATGCATAGGAGCACTGAGGGAGAACACTTTTCTACTCAAGTTTGTGAGTACACACACACACACACACACACACACACACACACACACACACACACACACACACACACACACACACACACTCATGTTCATACTGGGCTTCGCTGGTTGCATAGGAGCACTGAGGGAGAACACTTTTCTACTCAAGTTTGTGAGTATACACACACACACACACACACACACACACACACACACACCATCATGTTCATACTGGGCTTCGCTGGATGCATAGGAGCACTGAGGGAGAACACTTTTCTACTCAAGTTTGTGAGTACACACACCACACACACACACACACACACACACACACACACACACACACACTCATGTTCATACTGGGCTTCGCTGGATGCATAGGAGCACTGAGGGAGAACACTTTTCTACTCAAGTTTGTGAGTATACACACACACACACACACACACACACACACACACACACACTCATGTTCATACTGGGCTTCGCTGGATGCATAGGAGCACTGAGGGAGAACACTTTTCTACTCAAGTTTGTGAGTATACACACACACACACACACACACACACACACACACACACTCATGTTCATACTGGGCTTCGCTGGATGCATAGGAGCACTGAGGGAGAACACTTTTCTACTCAAGTTTGTGAGTACACACACACACACACACACACACACACACACACACACACACACACACACACACACACACACACACACACACCCTCATGTTCATACTGGGCTTCGCTGGATGCATAGGAGCACTGAGGGAGAACACTTTTCTACTCAAGTTTGTGAGTATACACACACACACACACACACACACACACACACACACACCTCATGTTCATACTGGGCTTCGCTGGTTGCATAGGAGCACTGAGGGAGAACACTTTTCTACTCAAGTTTGTGAGTACACACACACACACACACACACACACACACACACACACACACACACACACACACACACACACACTCATGTTCATACTGGGCTTCGCTGGATGCATAGGAGCACTGAGGGAGAACACTTTTCTACTCAAGTTTGTGAGTATACACACACACACACACACACACACACACACACACACACACACACACACACACACACACACACACACTCATGTTCATACTGGGCTTCGCTGGATGCATAGGAGCACTGAGGGAGAACACTTTTCTACTCAAGTTTGTGAGTACACACACACACACACACACACACACACACACACACACACACACACACACACACACACACACACACACTCATGTTCATACTGGGCTTCGCTGGATGCATAGGAGCACTGAGGGAGAACACTTTTCTACTCAAGTTTGTGAGTATACACACACACACACACACACACACACACACACACACACACACACACACACACACACACACACACACACACACACACATCATGTTCATACTGGGCTTCGCTGGATGCATAGGAGCACTGAGGGAGAACACTTTTCTACTCAAGTTTGTGAGTACACACACACACACACACACACACACACACACACACACACACACACACACACACACACTCATGTTCATACTGGGCTTCGCTGGATGCATAGGAGCGCTGAGGGAGAACACTTTTCTACTCAAGTTTGTGAGTACACACACACACACACACACACACACACTCATGTTCATACTGGGCTTCGCTGGATGCATAGGAGCGCTGAGGAGAACACTTTTCTACTCAAGTTTGTGAGTACACACACACACACACACACACACACACACACACACAATCATGTTCATACTGGGCTTCGCTGGATGCATAGGAGCACTGAGGGAGAACACTTTCCTACTCAAGTTTGTGAGTACACACACACACACACACACACACACACACTCATGTTCATACTGGGCTTCGCTGGATGCATAGGAGCACTGAGGGAGAACACTTTCCTACTCAAGTTTGTGAGTACACACACACACACACACACACACACACACACACTCATGTTCATACTGGGCTTCGCTGGATGCATAGGAGCACTCAGGGAGAACACTTTTCTACTCAAGTTTGTGAGTATACACACACACACACACACACACACACACACAC
>JAODXP020000135.1:50000-52500 GCA_027497455.2 Sardinella longiceps
ATGCTAGGAGCTAACACACATTATAGCTTGAGGCAATCATTAAGTTACCACTTCATAGGCTCGGGGAGAGTACCAGAAAATCAAAAAGCACATGTCAGTGGAAAAGGGCTTCTAACTTTACAACTCTGCAACACATGTCCACCGTCATTTAATATCCACTCTATAACACAAACCACAGCTCTGAGACAGTCTGTTAATTACCACTTTATAACACACATATTCAAGCTCTATGACTAACATGACAGCTCTAAGCCAGCTATTTAATTAACCCTTTATAACACACTCAACAGCTCTGAGACAGCCATTTAATTACACGTTATAACACACATTGTTATAAGACACATTGAAGTTCTGTAACACACACCTCAAAGCTCTGAGACAGCCATGAAGTCACCACTCAATAACACACATCACAGATCCATAACACACATACACACACACACAATCACAACTATGAGCCAGTCTTTTAGTTAACACTATAAGCTGATTAACTAATCGCACAGTTTAAATCATTTTAAATGTTTGACACACTGTTGTACGATCCTGCTAACCTGACTCTGCCAGAGTTATGGCTATGATCTTGTATCTCTCGCGTCACACAGCTGTGTAGGTCTGGCACTATGGAAAAAGCGTAACATTTATAGACGTATTTTATGTTTACCGTACGTTTCCAAATGCGTTTTCTTTTCATGTTATTATTTTGAATATCTTTTTTCCATTGATGACAGATTTGAGTGCGGAGTATTTGTGCTGTTTGAGTGAGCCTATATAGGGACCTACTGTCTCATCACCACTGGTGTTGGGTAAAGACTCTACTCTACTAAGTGCTGGGCTGTGACTCTCTCAGACAGCAGCAGCTCAGCCACTGTGAGATAACCCAGGAGCAGCTACACATAGAGTACATGAATGCACTCCTAAGACTGAGGAAAATACCACTAATCACCACTAGGGGGCTCATTGAGCCTCTCTCCTCACCAGAGTACAGTACAGTACAGTATGATCCTGTCCAGAGTGTGTTTCACCTTCTCCTCCACCTTCTCCCTCTGTTCCTCTTCCTCACCCCTGTCTCTTCCTCCTCCTCACCCTGTTCTCTGTGACGTGCTGATAGTGCCACACACACCTGCACCTGTAAATAAACACTAAAGCAAAAACACTACCTCAATGTGTCCTCGTATTTCTATTATGTGTGTGTGTGTGTGTGTGAGAGAGAGAGAGAGAGAGAGAGAGAGACAATCCAGACCCCTTTCTTGTCTCGTTCCACGCTGTTGGAATGACCTACCGAGCACTACCAGAGCAGGGACGTCTCTGCCCGTCTTCAAGAAACTCTTAAAGACCCGGCTTTACAGAGAGCGTCTCCTGTCCTAGCACTGCCATTCTCTAGAGACCCTCTAGTCATATTTTCCTCTAAAACTCTCTAGTCATATTTTCCTCTAAAACTCTCTAGTCATATTTTCCTCTAGAGACCCTCTAGTCATATTTTCCTCTAAAGACTCTCTAGTCATATTTTCCTCTAAAACCCTCTAGTCATATTTTCCTCTAAAGACCCTCTAGTCATATTTTCCTTTAAAGACCCTCTAGTCATATTTTCCTCTAAAGACCCTCTAGTCATATTTTCCTCTAAACTCTCTAGCTTGACCTTTAATCCTCTTTTGTAAGGCGCTTTGGATAAAAGTGTCTGCTAAAAGCATAAATGTAAATGTGTGTGTGTGTGTGTGTGTGTGTGTACTGTGCCCCATTCAGTACTGTGTTATCCTATGGTGTCTTAAATCTTCTGGTTCTTTGCCTACCAACAGCACTGCTATCACATCATTGATTTATGATTGATTCACATTGGATCACATTCACATGTAAAGACCAAGGAGAAAGCGCTTTTGTCAAAACTACTGATGTTCCTGAGTTATTACTATTTATTGTGTCAAGTTTCATTTCATTCAGGCTTATTCTACTAGTGCCAGAAATACTCTGAACAGTAGCCTATTTGTATGTATTTTATGTAGCTAGTTCACTAGTTCTACAGCATAAATAAATAAATAAATAAATAAATAAATCAATCAATAAAACCAAACTCAGGCCAGCGGTTGATCATCAGCAGCAATCCTTTAATGTCCCTTCCATTGCAATGTCCAGTCCATCCATAACATTAATTATTAACAGTTAATAACATGAATTATTAACAGTTATTAACAGATATTAACAGTTATTTAAGCTTCAGACTACACACAGTTCGCTCATGATGGTGACGGATACATACAGACATCAAGTGTGGTTAACGGCCACAGAAAAATAAACCTCCATGGGTTGAGGGCAATGCTTTCAGCTTTTTATGGGGCTACTTTTTAAACAGCCCAATGTGCATTGGCAAGTTAGTACACCTCTAAACATGATATTGAAGGCAATTTTGCTTGATAATTGATGAATGCAACCCCGTACACCCGCGCTGAACCCTTCAACCGTCGATTGTGAATTACGATTGAAGTCTATTTTGTCTGAGCCGTCCATT
>JAODXP020000135.1:55000-57500 GCA_027497455.2 Sardinella longiceps
GTGTGTGTGTGTAAGTGTGTGTGTGTGTGTGTGTGTGTTGGAGTCCTCTAGCTCTGCGCCGTTAGCCGCTGCTCTGTGAGTGAAGCCTGGTGGGACACCGTCTTGTTGTCATGGGAACGCAGCTTGGACACCACGTCTATGAACGCCAGCGACTGGACAGCACTGTGCAACGGCTCTGTGGAGACACACACACACACACACACACACACACACACACACACACACACACACACACACACAGTCACTCATATCATTAAAATCCAGTGTAAATCAATCCATAGCCCTGCTGTTCAAACTCACCAAGTGCTGTAGGTAGGAAAAAGAATAAGAACATGTGATCCAACATAGACCGAGCAGTGAACCGGCAACTAACACTAAGTGAATGGGGCATAACAACTTACTTACAGTTTCATTCATTATGCCCCATTCAGTCAGCATTGCTAATCAATTGGTTTGTTATTCAACCTACTGTATGTAGCGTCACATTGTCCTGTTCTTTTTCTTAAACAGCATTCAGGAACAACAGGGCTACTGACTGATCTCTCTTTTAGGTCTGTGCGTAAAGTCCTGGACATTGAAATGCGAGTGTGTGTGTGTGTGTGTGTGTGTACCTGAGCTCATGACGCTACAGATGAGGATCATCGAGTTGTATTTGATCTCCGGTGAGTGTGTGTGTGTGTGTGTGTGTGTGTGTGTGTGTGTGTGTGTGTGTGTGTGTGTGTGTGAGTACCTGAGCTCATGACGCTGCAGATGAGGATCATTGTGAGTCGTGTGTGTGTGTGTGTGTGTGTGTGTGTGTACCTGAGCTCATGACGCTGCAGATGAGGATCATTGAGTTGTATTTGATCTCCGGAGCGTGTGTGTGTGTGTGTGTGTGTGTGTGTGTGTGTGTGTGTGTGTGTGTACCTGAGCTCATGACGCTGCAGATGAGGATCATTGAGTTGTATTTGATCTCTGGTGCGCTTCTCTCGTCAGTCAGGAGTTTATGAAGAATCTGCACCAGGTTTGCACCCACAAAGTCCTTCTCTGCCAGGGCTGGACAACACACACAAACACACACACACACACACACACACACACACACACACACACACACACACACACACACACACACAGAGTAATTATGATTTATTACACGGCTCTTTATAATGCTGTAGAATGCTCCATTCACTTCAGTGGGACTTTCTAACGTTCGAACAGTCTGATAATTTTTAATAACGGACCGTGTGTATCAGACCGCTGTCAAATAACAGACCGCTGTCAAGCAAAAGTGAAACAGACTGCGGCCTTAACCAATCAGCTGATCTGTAACAGTTAAGAGAACACTTCTTTTCAGAAGACGGTATGATCCATCTTAATCAGTAAAGTAGCAGAAGTAGTGATAAACATCACATTTTAATAATATCTAGAGTAGGTAGCCTGTGTGTGTGTGTGTGTGTGTGTGTGTGCTAGTGTGTGCTAAAAGGTCAGACAAGGTCATGACCTTTGCCCTCAGGTACTCACGGAGGTCAAGCGCAGCGATGATCCCCAGAGCCACCAGAGCCTCGTTCTGCATGATCATGTGTTCACTCGTTGCCATGGTGACCAGGTGTTTGACACCGCCGCACTGGACCACTGTTCTGACCACGTCCTGCAACGCACGAACGCGCACACACACACACACACACACACACACACACACACACACACACACACACACACACACACACACAGAGTGAACATCTTGAGAAAGATTGCATTTTCACAACAATAAAACTATTTCTAGCATTTTGTACATTGAATGCAGTATTAGGGGCTGAAATTGTGTGTGGTGTGTCTCTCTCTCTGTGTGTGTGTGTGTGTGTGTGTGTACCTTAGACTTGCTGTGACGTATGAGAGCTGATAAAAGGCGGTTGGATTCTCCCATGACTCCTGCATGATCTTTGGCTTCACACCATTCCACCAGTCGCTCAACCAGCTTAGAGTTGGTCCCCAGTTTGTCCGCTGCATCTGCTACACACACACACACACATCAAACACACAGACATATACAGTATACATACATACACACATCTCATACACGTCTCATCAGAACTGTAAGTTAACAACATGAACGTTGTCTTGTCTGGAGGATTGTGTTTCTTATCTACAGCTGCAGATTCTTTTTGATATTTTTTGGATTTGAACACACAAACGTTAGGGACTTTACCCTCCAGTCAGACTAGCTACAATTCCAAGCCACTCAGGTCGCTGAGGAGACGTGATTCAGGGCTATGATTCGTTGGTAACATGTTGCTAACTTAGGTACTTGGTAGAAAATCGTACGTCAACACATAGGTATTTTCTGTGTATAAAACCAATATATTTCTGATGTTGTTAGTAATACTGATACCTCGATTTCCAAAATATAAAATCATAAATCCCAAACTTTTTAGTTTGTGGCCAAATTTGAGATCGTTGTCGTTAGCGTCGCCATCTTGCAAGCGGGAGAAACTTTCGTTCAGAGTACCTCGGCTTCACT
>JAODXP020000135.1:80000-83094 GCA_027497455.2 Sardinella longiceps
CCAATGGCGGAACGAATGCTTGCCGAAGTGGCTTTAATTCCAACCCTACGCGACACAATGTTGATGTGCACACGGTTATATAATTTAATCTACGGGGACAGATGCCTCAGAAACTAAGAGATGACATCAGCTCAACAACAAATTTACTTCCTTCTCCCGGTAGCAGTCTACTTGCAGAGAGGAATCTGAACACGACGAATCCCCGCCCTTTCAACGACCCCATTGGCGCATATTCTGCACCCTACACCCTATGTGATCGCCGATTGGCCTAGACAGCTGTCACGAAGTCAAGTCCCTCCTCTCCGTGTTCTGAAAGTGAGGCTATGATTGCCTGTACACCATGCAGCCAGTTTGCTCTCAATAAGCCTTCATTACGGCAGCCAGCATTACAATAACCGGACAAGAATGCATATTTTTCTCTAAGTAGCCTAGGTCTAGTGCAGGGCATGACAGAGTGGCTATTTGCAAGAGGCTTTTGCACATGCAGTAGGCTATGCAATTATAAGTCTTTTTTTATGTAGGAAAAAACCCGGAATAGCCAACAAAACACTTGCAAAGCCAGGATTCGGATGTGAATTTCAATTTAATCCCAAATCTCTTAACAATGTGTCAAATGTATCAGAGAAGTTGTTAATGAGTAGCCTAGACTCTAGACGTACCCCTAGTGGTAGCAAATTTGAATTTGCACAGAGGTACGTCTAGAGGCCACTGATAGAAACCCGTTTTAGCCTTCCTCTGGAGGCGGATAACCAATCACAGCGCGGTATGTGTACAGGAAATCGTAAGGCGGGATTTGTACGATGACGACAGCCCTGCTCAAACCAGAGCGGAATCGTCTTTGGCTTTAGTTTTGGACGAATTGCACTTGTCATTTTCTTTGAAAGTGAAACAAGAAAGTGCACAGAAGTTTTTCGTTCTGAAAAATATGTCTTTGCCGTGTTACCGACGGGCTACGGGAAAAGTTTGATATACCAGCTGGTACCACTGGCCGGAACGCTAGCCTATTACGTGGAGAGGCAGTTTGAAAGACAACGCAATCACCCGCCCCTCCATTGAGGTACAGTCTATCAGTGGTCTTCAGACTATACATTCTTATGATATAGTCTGACGTGTCAGGCTAGTTAATGAGCATGCATGTGTAATTTATTATTTCCCCAAGTGGTTAATACTGCCCCCATGTGGGGATTTCCATCCCAAACAGCTTTTTGTCACTTTTACCCTCCAATTTATTTTCATTTAGTGAGAAACTGTAATTCATCTAATCGAAATGAAATGATGTAAAAAGCTTTGTGTCAATAACAAGTGTGTGTGTGTGTGTGTGTGTGTGTGTGTGTCAATAACAGGTTCATCCATCATACACAAACGTGATACAGAAACAAAGAGCTATAGGCACCATCTTCCTTGTGTAAGAGAGGTTCTATGTCTCTGTGTGTGTGTGTGTGTGTGTGAGTGAGAGAGAGAGAGAGAGAGAGAGAGAGAGAGAGAGAGAGAGAGAGAGAGAGAGTATTTTGACCAATGCAGATAGAGTGACTTTTCTGACACACCCACCAAAAGAGGGATAACTACCACCCAAGGTTGTTGCGTGACATTGCAGTCAAACACTATGCAAACTGTAGGCCCCAGACCAGACCTGGGCAAGCTAAGGACCGAGGACTACATGCGGCCCATTGAGCTATTTAATCCGGCCCGTGGAGCCTTCCCAAAACAGAATTATTTCACATTTATGAGATATTAACTGAATGTTAACATGTCCTCTGAAGAAAGTGGGGCTACTGGTTTGAGACTCGCCAATTTACCGGCATCAACCCCCATCAACCAGTTGACTGTTAAAACCCGGCTCATTGATCAAAATCTAAACCCCAGTGTGGCCCTTCGGCCAAAATAATTGCACACCCCTGCCCCAGACTAACACTATGCTCAAAGAACAAACTGTATGAAACTATAGCGACCCATAGCGCCCAGACTAACGCTGTTAGCTGGTACAGAGGGGGGAGGGAGGGGGAGGACAATGGCAGTTGAGTTTGCTAGACATTTCATTAATTCAATCATTTAGAATGCAATGCTGAGACTAAATGTAGCACTGTGTACTTACAATGTGCTGGTCCTATTCTAGATGAGAATTGTATGACCTATGTGTGTGTGTGTGTGTGTGTGTGTGTGTGTGTGTGTATGTGTGTTCACATCAACAAGTGTCCATATTTTTAAGCCCATCCTCCATGGGCGTGTCCATATCTTTGACTCCTCCTTCCAAAAGTGTGTTCAAATCCCTTGTCTCTCCTTCAATGGGTGTGGCCTCATTATAATCACTTCCTGTTGGGGGTGTGTCCACACGTTCAGTCCCTCCCCCGGCAGTGTTTGGTACCGCCTCTTCCGTATGATGTGACCCAGTAAGCTCCTCCAGACCACGCCCCTCTACTGGATTACATGTTTCCATGACAACTTCCTGCATTGATGGGTGTGTTTTCAGACAAACCCCACCCTCCTGCATGTCAATCACTGGAGTAGACTCCTCCCCCTTGTCTGCAGAAGAGGACCCTGGTCTCCACGCTGATTCTTCTTCTCTCCCAATTCTCGCTTCTGATGAGAACACACACACACACACACACACACACACACACACACACACACACACACACACACACTCACTCTTAGTAATCCTACTGCTCACAACACAAACACTCGACACATGCAAGATCAGAGTAGAATAGAAATGCAACAGAATCCATTGTCTATACTGCATTGTCCTGATTCACAGATCACTTCATGTTTTCTAACCATCTACCTACAACGATGATTACGGTTAACTATCGGTCCAATTTGTATCGGTTAACATTAAAATCCCTAGTAGAAATACAGTTAACTATCGGTCACACTGCCCATTGCTCAGAGTGACTTCTTGTCTTCAGGACACTGGTCTTGCTCACCTGTGATTGGGTGGCCTGTTAGAAGGAGGCGGGGCTCAGGTTGAAGAAGGGCAGTGGGACGAAGGCTGTCACTCAAAGTGATGGCATCTTTCCCTACACACACACACACACACACACACACACACACGGCAGTGAGGCATAGGCTGTCACTCAAAGTGATGGCATCTTTC
>JAODXP020000136.1:0-27350 GCA_027497455.2 Sardinella longiceps
ATAAATAGAAATGAGAGATAGCACTTTATGATAACTGTCTATGAATGGTTCTTAGATAGTTTATTAACACTGGTAAGTAGTTAATAAATAACAGTTAACAGTTACAGTTGTCTCCACTATACTAGGTAAACTCCACTCATCACGCTGAGAAGAATGGGTGTGAATTTGCCCGCAATTTGCGGGTGTTGGTCTGGCCTATATAACCAAGGTTGTCATTATTGAGTCATTATAAGCATCTCATGACCTTCATCAGCACAGACTATGTGGGTCTCACCTGTGGTCTCACCTGCTGTAGGAAGGCCTGCTGCACGACTGGATCACTGATCACCTGAGGATCCACCTGAAACTCCACTCTCACTATCTGCCTCTGCCGCTTGGGGGCATCTGGGTGACACACACACACACACACACACACACACACACACACACACACACACACACATCAGCAAATAGGATAAGCACCTCAGGGCATCACTATATCCTTTACACACACGCATACACACACACAGGATAAACACCTCCCTATTTCCCCGTACACAGAAACAGACACACACACACACACACACACACACACACACACACACACACACACACACACACACACACACATACACACACACAGGATAAACACCTCCCTATTTCCCCGTACACAGAAACAGACACACACACACACACACAAACACAAGCACATAGGATACAGCTTCAGGGTCTGGTCAAGTCTAGCCTGACACGCCAGACTATATCATAAGAATGTATAGTCTGAAGACCACTGATAGACTGTACCTCAATGGAGGGGCGGGTGATTGCGTTGTCTTTCAAACTGCCTCTCCACGTAATAGGCTAGCGTTCCGGCCAGTGGTACCAGCTGGTATATCAAACTTTTTCCCGTAGCCCGTCGGTAACACGACAAAGACATCTTTTTCAGAACGAAAACTTCAGTGCACTTTCTCTTTCACTTTCAAAGAAAATGACAAGTGCAAGACGATTCTGCTCTGGTTTGAGCAGGGCTGTCGTCATCGTACAAAGCCCGCCTTACGATTTCCTGTACACATACCACACTGTGATTGGTTATCCGCCGCCAGAGGAAGGATACAACGGGTTTCTATCAGTGGCCTCTAGATGTACCTGCTGTGCAAATTCAAATTTGCTACCGCTAGAGGTACGTCTAGAGTTCTAGGCTAGGTCAAGTCAAGTGTGTAGCTAGTTTGTGTATTTCTTTATGCTTCAACAGTTTTGAAATGGAGACATCACCCTTATATAACCAGAAACACACACACACACACACACACACACACACACACACACACACACATGCGCGTCCGTCCATGTTGACCAGAAACATACTCACCCTCAGTGGTGCAGATGAAGTTGAGTTTCTCAGTCTCTGTCATATTGCTGACCCACTGCCCTCCGTCTCCTCCAGACTTCATTGCCCCCACTCCCTGGCAGCCCTGCACCGGCTCTTGCCCTGGGGCCCAGTTATCGTAGCGGATGGTCTCTCCATAGACCCAAGACCAGCCCACACCGCAGGCATAGCTCAGGCCCAGCCACACGTGAGGAGTGGAGGCTCCTTTAGCCAGATTCTGAACCCAGAGCTGGGTCCGCTCAGAGTGCACATACACCAGGTCCATATTGTTCTCTCTGCAGTACTGCAGGGACTCATTCCAGGTCTTATTCTCACGGATCAGAACCAGCTCGTCTGGAGGGAGACCGAGATTAAATCGAGATTTCAGAGCAAAGACAGACACACACACTCACGCAGGCACACACACACACACACACACACACACACACACACACACACACACACACACACACACACACACACATACACACACACAGGATAAACACCTCCCTATTTCCCCGTACACAGAAACAGACACACACACACACACACAAACACAAGCACATAGGATACAGCTTCAGGGTCTGGTCAAGTCTAGCCTGACACGCCAGACTATATCATAAGAATGTATAGTCTGAAGACCACTGATAGACTGTACCTCAATGGAGGGGCGGGTGATTGCGTTGTCTTTCAAACTGCCTCTCCACGTAATAGGCTAGCGTTCCGGCCAGTGGTACCAGCTGGTATATCAAACTTTTTCCCGTAGCCCGTCGGTAACACGACAAAGACATCTTTTTCAGAACGAAAAACTTCAGTGCACTTTCTCTTTCACTTTCAAAGAAAATGACAAGTGCAAGACGATTCTGCTCTGGTTTGAGCGGGGCTGTCATCATCGTACAAAGCCCGCCTTACGATTTCCTGTTCACATACCGCGCTGTGATTGGTTATCCGCCGCCAGAGGAAGAATACAACGGGTTTCTATCAGTGGCCTCTAGATGTACCTGCTGTGCAAATTCAAATTTGCTACCGCTAGAGGTACGTCTAGAGTTCTAGGCTAGGTCAAGTCAAGTGTGTAGCTAGTTTGTGTATTTCTTTATGCTTCAACAGTTTTGAAATGGAGACATCACCCTTATATAACCAGAAACACACACACACACACACACACACACACACACACACACACACACACATGCGCGTCCGTCCATGTTGACCAGAAACATACTCACCCTCAGTGGTGCAGATGAAGTTGAGTTTCTCAGTCTCAGTCAGGTTACTGACCCACTTCCCCCGTCTGCTCCAGCCTTCACTGCCCCCACTCCCTGGCAGCCCTGCACCTGCCCTTGCCCTGGGGCCCAGTTATTGTAGCGAATGGTCTCTCCATAGACCCAGGACCAGCCCACATCGCAGGCATAGCTCAGGCCCAGCCACACGTGAGGAGTGGAGGCTCCTTTAGCCAGATTCTGAACCCAGAGCTGGGTCCGCTCAGAGTGCACATACACCAGGTCCATATTGTTCTCTCTGCAGTACTGCAGGGACTCATTCCAGGTCTTATTCTCACGGATCAGAACCAGCTCGTCTGGAGGGAGACCGAGATTAAATCGAGATTTCAGAGCAAAGACAGACACACACACTCACGCAGGCACACACACACACACACACACACACACACACACACACACACACACCCCATACCCAGAGTTAGTCCAGTTACTGCAACAGGAGTAAGAAGAACTGTCATTTTCCCCTTTTAGTAAACTAATAATAATACTGTAATAATAATATTAATCATCATCATCATCATCATCATCACAGTTGCTGCTATGCAATACAATTCTGAAAGATTAAAAAAATCTCCACCATCATCTTCATCTTATCTGCTCATCCCAATCATCTTGGGACAGAATTCACATCAGGCAGAGAAAAAGGGAAATGACTCACCTTCGTAGCAGATGAAGTGCAATTTATCAGTACATGGGTGATCATGCCACTGATCATCATGTATAATGAATGTGCACAAAACTCCATATGGATTGCCTTTAGTGGGGCACCATTGGCGGAATGAGGAGCTGCTGTTATCTGACCACTCCCATGTATCCCATGTATCTCTGAACAGGCCAATCCAGACATTTTTACCTCCACTAACTTCCTCTATCTGGTCATTCTCTGTCTGATTCCTCACACTGGCCAGGTCTGTGTGTTTCTCTCTGCAGTATCTCTGAGCATCGGCCCAGGTCTTCTTCTGATTAACCAGCACATAGGGATGAGTGGAGTGTCCCTCTGTGGTAATATAGGTGTGTCATGGTTAACTGGGAAACAGCATACAGCCTGAACTAGTATGAGTTTAACAAACTGAAAATCAGCAGCTTCACATTCTGAACTTGTGTCAGTGTGCAGTGCTGAATAAATTCATGATCAATGTGGATGTATGTATTGCAGTGCTGAATAAACTCGTCTGTAGATCTGATCAGTCTGGATGTGTGTATTGTGGAGCTGCTGGCGACACTTGGTTTTTGGTGTAGGGTCCCTGTACTCACTGCTACGAGAGTTTCATTTTGTTTGGAGCTTTCTAAGGGTTTATCAGCTAGCATTTTGTTTCGAAAACAACATGCCCCTTTCTCTGCCGTGTTAGCTGCTTATGGCTAAAATAGCAAAAACACGAACTTTCTCAAAACACATCCGATTGACGTGATTTTCATTCCAACTCAATGTATGCACTCCCTATGATGCCAAAATAGACCTAGGAAGCTTGTAGCACTGGATTTTTCCTTTAACAAGTTGAATGCAAGCAGGTTGTTGTTGCCATCACAAAACTTTCCCATGTATGTACAGTATGAGCATGTATGAGTACTAGGGTGCATCAAATTTGAATGGGAAATTTAAATTTGAAAAAATCAAGATGGCTGGCCTTGCATTTTGTTCCAATTGATAGAAAAATGACTTTTGCAAATTTTTGAGAAATTTCATTGAGGTTTAGGGGTGCCACCGGCTCCTCTGTTTTTTGTTAGCTTAAGCGCTAATAATGCTAGTGGCCACCAATGGAGTTCTAAGGTAACCAAAACTGCAGCTCAAGAAAACTGAGGTGATCTTTCTGTTTTTGGGTTTGTTGTGTTTTAATGCATATTATAACCATCATATATGTACTTAGAACATATCTATAGGTGTTTTCTGTTCATTACATAGCTAAGACCTAAGCTTTTTGGAGGTCTAGAAAAGCATAGGCCTATCTAAAATAAATCATTATTAGCTCCACAACTATCTAGTCTATTTACACAATCTTGGTATGTATGGATAGGTAAGACCCCAGAGAACATGTAAGCAGCCTGTTATTGTCTAGGTGTTACCTTAATGCCTTTAGATTATATATATATAAAATATATAAATGTATTACCCTTGACTAAAATGTATTGTTAATTATAAAATAGATAACCCCCTCATGCCAATGATTATATCTACCAAAATGCCACGAGGGTATGATGGTAATAATATGCATTAAAACATGGCAAACACAAAAACAGAAAAATCACCTGTTTTTTTAAGCTGCAGTTTTTGTTACCTCAGAACTTCATTGGTGGCCATTAGCATTGTTAGCGCTTAAGCTAACAAAACACAGAGGGCCGGTGGCACCGCTAAACCATCATGTATCTGAAAAATATTTTGCATGTGTTGTTTTTACCTGTATTGGAACACTTTTATCACCCAGCCATATTAAAATTCAAGAATTGGTTAATTTGATGCACCCTAATGAGTACTGTATATGTGTGTATGTATGTATGTATGTATGTATGTACAGTATGTGTGTGGGGGTATGCATGAGTGGGTTTGCACATGTGGGCGTGTGTGTATGTCCACATATTGCAATCATGGAGGTGGTGCCAAGTGTGGACCCCGTACTAAGTGAATGTCCTCACCGTCAAAGCATATAAAGGGATGGGGGCGACTGCAGGAATCATCAAACCAGCGTCCACCCACAGTCTGCGCCCCACAGTAGACCTCTTCAGTTTGTTGATATGGGCAACATCCATCTGGCTGACCTGGATTCCAGTTCCAGAACTCTGCTTCATCCCCTCTATAGGAATCCCTGTCAGCCAGAGACCACTGCCACTTAGGACTGCCTCCCTTCTTCAGCCCAATCCAAACATCTCCAGCACCTGCTCCCTGGATCAGACTCTTCACCTTCTTCATCTCTGCCATGTTGTCTATGGTGGCGAGGTCAGTGAACTTCTCTCTGCAGTACTGCTGAGCTTCTGTCCAGTTCTTCTTTTCCTTCACCACATGAAACTGACGTGGCACAGAGGAGGAGAGACTGCACACACCTGAGAGGAGAGAGGAAAACACACAGATCATAAACACACACACACACACACACACACACACATGCCACACACACACGCGAATAATGCAGAAGCACACTCTCTGGCAACTGGACATCCCATTCAAAAACATACATGTGCTTATATGAGTCAAATGTATGCACACACACACACACACACACACACACACACACTTACTTGATGCCAGCAGTGTGGTAATGAGCAGTAGAATCATGACTGAGAACCTGAAGAGAGAAGAATAATTAGAACTCCAGTCAGTCAGAACTTCAGTCAGTAGTGATTCTACACACACACACACACACACACACACACACACACACACACACACACACACACACACACACAAGAGAGAGAGGGAGAGAGAGAGACGGACACATAGAACACATCAGTGTTATGACATACAGTATGTGAAGGAACCAGGGACGTGCAGAGAAGGGGTGCTATGGGGCTCTAGCCCCTGCCCCCCTCGCCTTTGATGTCCAAAGTGCCCTTTTTATGGTGCTTTTAAAAATCGTAGTTCAGCTAAAAGTAAAGCTAGTTAAGACATGAATATTTCCTAAAATGTTGTGTTTTTTTTTTTTTTTTTTTTAATGTTTGTGAAACTTATGTATAAATTAATATACGTTGCGCTCACCAGTCCATGACATCACACATCAATGTAAACAATAGCACTTTTACACAGTACCGCTGCAGGACACGGTAAGACGGAGCACGGTAAGGTCACTAGCCCAGGAATTATCTGAACTTGCAATATTCATCTTAAAAGCAGAGGTGAAAGTAAGCCGGTGCACCTATCAGGCTTGTACAAAATTCTGAATTGAATTGAGAATGACCCCTAAATTCCAATTCAATTCTTGAGTTTGAATTTGAATTTGAATTGAGGTTGCAAACAGGAAGTGGAATTACAATTCAATTCGAATTGCAGGAAGTAGAATTGTAATTCCTTTAAATTCAAAACAATTCACGATAGATAATTAGGTGTATATAACACTGAAACTTAACAGCATAAATGACATTTTAAAACAGCATGAATATCATACAGATATTATTGTATGTACAAAATACTTTTTATTGGTAAATAGGCATATTTATTACCACAAATTAACATGAACAGCAATACTCGACAAGGGCCAATTTTCCAAAACCATCTTAATGCTAAGTTATAGCCTACCGTATGCCCGACATGTTTGCTAGTAATATATCCTTTGTCATAGTTTTTTTTTACCTTACTGTAACACACATATGTTAGGTGGTGAACTTTTGTACTCTTAATAGGAGTCTATAGCACCACACATGGGTCTCGAACTTGTAATCTCGTCAACTACAAGAAACCCATTGCATGGAAATCAAATGTTCCAACCACTGAGCTGAAAAGCCTGGGCTCTGGCTGAGAGGTTAAAAACATTGCTGAGGCTAGGGGTGTGAGGATTTACTACATACATACATAGCTGAGCTAGTTGGCATCCATTACACGCTTACTGCCATGGAAGGTCTGATATTTCTGCATTATTTTATGCTTTATTTTATAGAATTATTTTTTTATATATAAATGGCTTTGTTTTCTAATCCCTTGCAGTGGTAGCGCAGTGGTTAAGGAGCCTAGCTTGCAAGCAAAGTAGTCTGGAAGTTATGGGTTCTAATCCCGCCTGCCACCGTTGTGCCTTTAAGCAACGCACTTAACCTTAAGTTGCTCTAGGGGAGAAAATAAATAAATAAATCTACATACACAGCATATTGATGGACTCATGCACTATATTTTCACCTATACAAAAATTAGGTTCGGTCGAACTATTTCTAAATTTCTGATTGGGCGAGATACATTCCAAGCGTCACTACGAGTAATGATATATTTGGTAGCAGCACCCTGGAGACTGACTCCGTTGAGTTTCTTGTTTTCCTGTATGAAGTAGAAAAGGCTCTGACATTCGCAGTACTTGGCTGACATCTACAGGTCAATATTGATATTGCAGGCTATTTTTCTGAATTAGATGAGAGACAGACTTTATTCAAATGCAATATTTACAGTCATTTGTTTGAGTTATGGAGTCATTGGTTGGAGTTATTATCGAGGATGAACTTTCTGTACAAGTTGGAAGGTTTCAGTGAAGATCCAATACATCTGAACCGTAGGGCCTATGCTATTTGTCTATTTTTGACACATTGCCAGGGCAGTTCCAGCTAGAACTATTTTGGGGAGAGGAAGATGAACAAACTAAATTTGAAACTAAACAACAGAAATTCAATTTGGTGTCTTAAAACTTAGTAAGTTGGTAATGGAATTGTTGTATAAAAGTAATATCACACTCCTGGTCCTGATGTTGTTGGCACGGCACAATATCATGCCTGCGGCTTGGTGCATACGGCCGAAACACACACAGTGATGATATGAGCCAACAACATCACTCCCACTCGTGTGATATTGCTTAATTGCATATCCCTATAAATTTACGTAATAATAATAAATTTCATGCATGCTCGACAATGTGCAAATGACTACCACAAGAGGGGGCCAGAAACATGGATTCAACCTCTAAAGAAATATTTACGAAAAAATAACTTTATAAAAAATGACTCTGAAGAGATAGTTCAGGTATGTATAAAAAACAACTTTGGTAAGATATATCTTTAGTCTTAGAGAGTGAACATAACAGGAAACCACAGACAACCTGTAACATTGTAATGACTTTAAAATTATGAAATAGGACTTCATTTCCCAGAATACCTTGCTTACCCAAGTCTTCAAAATGGTTGTCCAAACATTAAAGACGCTTTGTCTGGTTAACACTGAAATAAATAACTGAGGGTCAGAGCTGGTTTTCTACTAATTCAACATTAAGAATTAGGCCTAATGTTAGTGTCTGTAGCTCCATTTGGAAGAATGGAGTGTCACATTCTCACTTGTATGTAATAAGAATGAATTTCTCTGAATTGAAATTCCTGAAATTCCACTTCCTGCAATTCAAATTCAAATTCAATTCAACTTCCTGTTGGGTGGAGCCAATTCAAATTCAATTCAAATTCGTTCATTGAATTGAATTAAATTCTTAAATTCTGAATTTTGTACAAACCTGGCACCTATACTACGTACCGGTATAGTGGTAAGACAGGAGGGTTACTGCCCCTTTGCTCTTTGTTTTCAGAAGTGCCCTTCTGACAGGGCCTGCTCGTCTTTGGCATTTTAAAATTTGTGACAGTAACATTTGTTCAGACTTGAAAATTCGCCAAAATGTCTCACCAATTATTTGTGCCATTTGCGAATACATTTTCTGGCATCTGGCACTCCGAAGTTGATTTTTTGTTGTTGTTTTTTTGCGCACGCGAACGCCGACAAATACATTAGCGGGTGAAGCGGTTTTGCTTCATGCGTCTTTTGGAAGCTTTTATATGAACATACCTGCATCTACAATGGAGGTAGCCTATTCGGTATCAAATTAAAGTAGACAACCAGACGCATGCATTGGTACCACTTGTAATGTAGGCTACTTGCTTGAGAATAAGGTGGTTCAATTTCAGTGTAAAGATCATTTGGCGAGGGAAATATCTTTATTTGATGTTATAAACTTGGCTTAGTTAGCTGCTGGACTCCCATCTAATAACCAAGAGCACAAAAAATAAAACTATACAAACAAACAAACAAAAAACCACTACATTATGATATAGACCTATATTTGAACAGAAGAGTTTTCCCATTTGCAGAAAGTGAACACCCCAAATCCGTTTGCCAGTTCAGACTTCAGTGCTGAAGTCTCACACACAAGAAAGGGGAGGGGTTTGAGTTTCAGATCTTTTTCTTTGCTGTAGCAGCTAGACTTGCATAGAGTAGAGCAACTAATGCCATATAATTTTGCAAAAAAAAAAAAAAAAAAAAAGAGGAACTTAGTAGAAATGGCTATATATACATCTTTGGTTTGATCTAGGCCATGATGGTATGATGAGCCGTGTTGCATCATTTTTATTATTTTTATTATATATATATATATATATATATATGGGCAATTCCAGCGTTATGGACGTGACATTTTCGTGCATTATTGATGAACAAAAGGCCAGATAACCTCCGCAAACCTAGCAGTATTTCACAATTTTTTTTCATATTCTTCTGCAAACTCCATGGCTGAATACAGGCAAACAGAAAAAATTAATATCATGATTTGCATCATAAGAATATGAGCCTTTCAATTTGCGTTATGGACGTGACGAAAAACGGACAAACTTTTGAGAGAGCGTAGTTTTTGCTGTGAAGTGTGTGAAATTTCTAGAGAAATGTAAATATTACTACATTCTTACCAAACAGGACACCTCAGTAAAGACAGAGAAAGACTTAATTTCAAATGTAAATGTAAAAAAAGTTGGTTTCCATTGGGAGACATGGCGTTATGGATGTGACGTTATGGACGTGACGTCTGGAAAAACCCTCCAAAACGATACAAAACAATTGTGAACGGTGGATTTTAACCTGTAACAAGATAAATAGTAATATAACAATGAAAAATAACTGATAGCATTGCAGCTTTGTGTGTGTTATCACCCACTTATGCCCATTATAAGCCCCTCCATAGACTTACATTATAGCTGAATAGGGTAAAAATTTTAACAAACAGATATCCTTTCGAAACTTGCTCAGTTGAATATTTACATTGAGACAATACTTTTTTGTATTGGAAGTTTTCTGAAAGAATTTGTATGTCCATGTAGGTGAGACTTAAAGTTTTAAGGTGAGGTTTACTTTTTCGTGGAATTGCCCTATATATATATATATATATATATATATATTACTGTATAAAAGGGATGTTACACTTAAACACAGGCTCAAAGTCATGACTACAATTGAGTCAATAGTAAAAAAAAAAAAAAAAGAAAGAATTTTTTTTTTTTTTTGTGGCTGGTAGCCAGGCCAGTCACATGCTCACACACACACAGTAGGTTTTGAGTCCCACAGGTGACATGTGGGCCTGCCATTTTCAGTGCTATTGTAATGTGGCAATAGTACTTTGCAAACTACTTTTGGTGTAAAATAAAATCAAATTAGGTAAGCCATTGAATTAATTGCTTTAGCAACCTGGTAAAATGCACCAGAATGAAGGAAATTGCATGAAAATGCTTACAAAATTCCTGACCTGACCCCCCTAGCCTCTGTATAAAGGCAAGCATTATTTTTGTATATATTAAGATAGATTATTTTTCAAATTAAAATATTCTCCATCCCTCTTGTAATTAATAAGTACTTGCAATTAGAGTGGGCATGTTGTTTGTAAATTTTGCTCAATGTGCCCTTTTTTTAATTTGAGCCCCTGCCCCTCCAAAGGTCTCTGCACGGCCCTGGAAGGAACCCAGATCATTCTTCTATAAAACACAAATCTACTGTGTAACACAGACTATAGCATTGCAAATCCCCCTCCAACCCTTTGGTCCTCTCTTCACTCTTAGCTCTAAGTTCACATTGCCATTTGTAATGTCCACAAGGGGGCGCCACTCACTCACACTTGACCCTCACTAGTAACTCAAAGCTTATATTACTCTTCTGTTTTCATCCACAAGGGTGCACCAGAGAACAACACTCACATGTGATCTTCACGCTTACCTCTAAGTTCATATTACTCCTTGTCCACAAGGGGGTGCCACTTATTCACACTTGATCTTCCCTAGTAACTCTAAGCTCATATTACTCTTCATCCACAAGGGGGCGTCAGTATACATCACTCACATGTAATCTTCACTTGTAAATCTAAGCTCACATAGCTCTTTGTCCACAAGGGGCACCTCTTACTCACACTGAAGTTAGAATTTAGAATTAGAATAGTTAGTTAGAGTTAAAATGATTCTAAGGGCACTGACAGGGGTGGGCAGAGAAAAATGTGATATTAAAATATTTAATATTTTTTGTCATAGAGCTCAACATTTCTAGCAGCGCCCTAGATGGGACTAATGAAACCGTCATTGCTACTCTTACAATGAATGATTTAATTTGCTCAAATTTGTTTTTTATTAGCTTGAACTCTGTTTTTTTCTCCACAAATGAACCTTCCAATGCTGCATTTATACATGTATTTACATTTACATTTATGCATTTAGCAAAGGGGATTAACAATCAAGCTACATAGAAGAAATATGAGGGGGGCACTCTTACTAGAGGGCAAATAAAAAACTTAGAACTCATAGCAAATATCACTAGTGGCTGCAAAACTATCAGGGCAAAACATCAAAATAAACATCAAATAAACTCCAGTACAGTAAGATGAATATTAGCTTAACCAAGATCTCTTTGGTGAGATCAGGATGATAATTAGTTAAGTGTGTTTTTACCTGTCAGTCAGCTCTGGAGTTGCTCCTCTTGTGGTTGTGTTAGTTGTCTCTGAGAGAGTGATGCTGCTGGGACTGGTGCAGCTGTCTATATTAGTCTGCTTTATCTAAACAAACACACAAGCAGGAACAGACTACACGTCCACTATGCAAAATCAGTCCAACCATAAAGACATGACATGACTCATTTTATAGCATTATTATGATACCTTCCCCAATGACCTGAAATGGCCCTTCTTTAGAGCAGAGCACAAAGGCTCTCCCAAATTATTCAGCCAAACTTGCTTTGCCCTTCCCATTCTCTTTACACTCCATTTGTTTCCAAAAGCCTCCCAAACTTATGAAGAGCATCCAAAACTTATGATTATGATCAGTGCACACACTATCTGTTGTGACCAAACATGTCATTCAAACAAAGACACAAAATAGTCCCTGATATTGAACCAGATATTGAATTGAACCTAATATTGAATCCAGTTTGGATGGAGATTATTTCAATCTGTTGTGACCAAACATGTCATTCAAACAAAGACACAAAATAGTCCCGAATATTGAACCAGATAAGGTGGTCTTATTGAGCTCATAGACTGTGCAGATGGATGTTATTTCAACTCAACCGTCCACTGTTTAGATCAAGAGACTCCTATAGATGGAGGCTATCTAAAATAAAGCCTGTTTGGATGGAGATTATTTCAAACTGGAAAAGCGCTCAGAGAGCGCAGATCTCCGCCAAGGCAATGTGGTCACAGACACAGTATACATTCCAGATCATGTTATGGATCACCGATCGCCACCAAAATTTAATCAGCTCTTGCTTGTCCCATTATACACATTGTCCGAAATTGTCCGAATTTCATCCAAATCCGTGCAGTACTTTTCCAGTTATCCTGCTGACAAACAAACAGACAAACAAACAAACAAACAAACAGAAAAACCAACGAGACTGAAAATATAACCTCCTTGGCGGAATTAATTAAACCTGTCTGGATGAAGGGGCTTTTTCATGGCCTACCTTCAGAGGCTTTTTCATGGCCTACCTGCTCAATGGGATTTATTTACCCTCAGTGCTATGCCTGGATCCCCTTCAAAGATACTGGAGGCATTGAAGCTTTAAGATCAAAGTAACTGACTGGGTTTTCTGATGATTTTCTCCACACACAAGAAACAAATACTTTTTTACCTCCGCCAAGGAGGTTATGTTTTCGTCGGTGTGTGTGTGTGTGTGTGTGTGTGTGTGTGTGAGTGCGTGCGTGTGTGTCTGTGTACAACATAACTCGAAGTACTGCGATTTTGGTAGTGCGATCCGTGATCCAGAACACCATCTGTGACCACATTGTCTTGGTGGAGGTCTGCGTTCTCTGAGCGCCTTTCTAGTTTATTATTATGTTATTTTTTTTTTATTTATTTGTCTGTGTGTGTGTGTGTGTGTGTGTGTGTGTGAGAGCGTGTGTGTGTGTGTGAGCGTGTGTGTGTGTGTGTGTGTGTGTTCACATACATGTGTGCGTGGATTGTTGCACAACACTGTAACAATGTTGACAAAGATGCAAATATGTGCAGGTCAGTAATGGAATCTGGCCATAAGCTCCGTTTTACAGCAGGGTGATCTGGACTCCAGTGAAGTCATTTGCATTGGAGTGGAGAGAGACTTTTACATACAGCAGATGTGGAAGAATTTTCAGTTTTGGATCACCTAGATAAGTACAGATAGATAGAAATAGGTGTGTGTGTGTGTGTGTGTGTGTGTGTGTGTGTGTGTGTACACATATGTGTGATATCATGCCTTTTCAGAGTCATTTGTGTGCCCGAAGCAAAACATCCTTACTCTCTACTGTACATTACAATGGCTGAGTTACCAGAATACCAGTACAATAATGCTGATCTTAAGTGCCGTTTAATTTGATATACAGTATTTACTGCTGAGTTTAATTTGATATACAGTAGCCTATTTACTGCTGATCTTAAGTGCCGTTTAATTTGATATACAGTATTTACTGCTGAGTTTAATTTGATATACAGTAGCCTATTTACTGCTGATCTTAAGTGCCGTTTAATTTGATATACAGTATTTACTGCTGAGTTTAAGTTGAGTTTAATTTGATATACAGTATTTACTGCTGAGTTTAATTTGATATACAGTATTTACTGCTGAGTTTAATTTGATATACAGTAGCCTATTTACTGCTGAGTTCAAGTTGAGTTTAATTTGATATACAGTATTTACTGCTGAGTTTAATTTGATATACAGTAGCCTATTTACTGCTGAGTTCAAGTTGAGTTTAATTTGATATACAGTATTTACTGCTGAGTTCAAGTTGAGTTTAATTTGATATACAGTATTTACTGCTGAGTTCAAGTTGAGTTTAATTTGATATACAGTATTTATTCCTGCAGCAAACAGAAGAAATACTTTGAGCTTTCTGGTGGGGAGTCATTAGATTCTTGGCCTTTCGCCTTTTGAGAATTCAGATCCTTTCTGCCGAGTAGATTCCCCTCTCGTCCACAGGATCAGAGGGTTGAGGCTCCTCTGTAGATTGTGTCCTGCTTCACTGGTCCAGGGGCCCAACAAGCTCTTACTGATTCCAGCTACTCCTGCCATGACAGTGAACTCACCACTCACATACTCCTTCTGCTGGCTACCTGATATAACAACACTGTGGTTAATGGATGGACCAGCCTTGTTTTCAACTTCATTCATTGCAGTTTATTGAACAGGAACAATAGGCTATATTTAATCAAACAGTATCCGAATACAATTAAGGAAATATTTCTGTGTATGGATCCTAAGTTTGGGAAATCCTATATGATTAGACTACTGAACTCACAATCACACAAACCAACAATTATGTTATGTCCCGTCTAGGGGGAGCCAGGACATAAGAATTGATAAAGATTACGTTTAATAAAAGAACAGGTCACAGCTAGGCTACAGATATGGCACATTTTAAGAAAACCAATAACATGGATACTACAGGTTGGCTTCTCGGGCTCCACAGCTTAATCCACAGTTTACAAGCAAATCTTCATTACTGCCCAGTGCCCAGGAAGTATCTGGAACAAGATTCTTGTATCTGGTGTAGTGTGTGTGTAAATTGGTAGGCTATTTCAGTGTGTGTGTGTGTGTGTGTGTGTGTGTGTGTGTGTGTGTCACTGAGACAGCAGACTTCTAAGCATATTACTGTACACTTTTGATGAGGTGGTGAAAGTAAGCCTATACGCACCTGTACTAAGTATAGGTATAACATTGACAACTGACAGGTGGTACGAGAAGAGGCTATCTGCCTACCAAAACACATATCAAAAATAAGTCATATGCACTGATTAAGTAAAAATTAGTGCTGTCAAAATTAACTGATTAATCATGTGGTTAATCCAAGAAATTTAACTCAGATAAAAAAAATAACTCAGATTAATCCTGATGGATATGATTCCACTTTCATGGCATTTATTATGTTCAATTTCAGATAGAAAATGGCTCGGCTATCAAGTCAAGCTATACAAAGATTCAGGCCTAGCTTCTGACTGTCCAACAGCATGTTTGGGAATCATTGGGGGGTATGGGACAGGTGTGAATTGCCCCATTTGAGATGAACAAAGGCAACTATTTAGTATCAGGGCCTTTACAGGGCAAAATAAGGATCCAACATCCCCTAACATCCAAATTCTTACTGGAGGAAATGAGTTAAAAGTGATTAATCATCATTAATCATTGTAAAATTTTGTGATTAATCAGATTAATTATTTTAATCGTTTGACAGCAATAGTAAAAATACATATACTGTAGTAACAATATGGCATGGCAAATGAGCAATGAGGAGGTTGGGATGTCTGGGGAGTGGAGTCTGCTGCTAACCATCCTCCATACTGTAGGTTACATTAATATAGGCCTACCTTATTTCCAGATAACTGGCTACTTTGGAAGTAGTTCCAAAAAATAACTCATCTAATAACTGATTACCGTTCCATATGAATGCCTTTCAGAATGGTAACTATAACATCAATAAGCAGCCTTGTAGATCTACTTTCAACTGAAAGTAGTACCCAAACCGAACAGGTTAGCTTCTTTTAAAGGAATAGTCCACCTCTTTATGAAAATTGGTTATTCACCCCCTTACCTGGAGTTACATATGTGGGTAAGAGCATTTTGGTCTCAGTGCATGCGTTGTCCTAGTCTGGCAACCCCAGTTTTACCTTTAGCTTAGCATAGGCACTGGAAAGTAAAGTTGCCAAAGAGTTGCTATCTGGCAACTTTGCATTCCAGCGCCTATTCTAAGCTAAAGCTAAAAAATGGGGAAAATAGGTGATTCCATACTAGGAAAACACAAGCACTAAGACCAAAATGCTTTTACCCACATATGTAACTCAGAGTAAGGAGTAGAATAACCAATTTTCATAAAGAGGTGGACTATTCCTTTAAATTTGAGTTGCATATTTCTTTTACGTTTTATACGCTTCTTCAAATATACGAGAGATGGGTAGATATGGGAGATAAGGGGGATAACGACCTCCGAGGTGACCAGTTATTCATTGATAATTGGGATTCCGCGCGTCGCCGGAGTTGTAGATTCCACCTCGCCAATTATCAATGAATAACTGGTCACCACGGAGGCCGTAATCCCTTACTTATCTCCCTTCAGAACGCCATTCTCTTCTCTGATTGGCTGCTAGGTGACCATTATTTCCAGATAACTGGCTACTTTGGAAGTAGTTCCAAAAAATAACTCATCTAATAACTGATTACCGTTCCATATGAATGCCTTTCAGAATGGTAACTATAACAACAATAAGCAACCTTGTAGATCTACTTTCAACTGAAAGTAGTACCCAAACCGAACAGGTTAGCTTCTTTTAAATTTGAGTTGCATATTTCTTTTACGTTTTATACGCTTCTTCAAATATACGACAGATAGATAGATACGGGAGATAAGCGGGATAACGACCTCCGAGGTGCTTGGCCGAATAAGCACCTCCGAGGTGCTTGGCGGAATAACCGCGCTGCGCGCGTCGCCGGAGTTCTAGATTCCACCTTGCCAATTATCAATGAATAACTGGTCACCTCGTCGGCCGTTATCCCTTACTTATGGGATTTTTCTTCATTATTGATCACCGGGGCCCACATCATATGGTGGTCAAAATGATAAAACAAATAAGATAATTATTGTATGTGTGCCATCACTAAACAGTAGTCTGTGTTTATATAGGCCTACATAAAAAGAAAATAAAAAGAGGTGGCCACTGCACACTGTTATATTTTTTTAGTGATTTTTATTGAGCTCAATAAAAATCACTAAAAATATAACAGTGTGTGGTGGCCACCTCTTTTTATGTATGAACTTTAAGCCTGCAATCCACCAGCATGTTTTTCAAGTTGGCTGTGCAAAGGGATTTCTTCTATTTTTCAAGTAGTCTGTGTTTACTTTTCTTTTCTCTAGAGCTGTTTTATCCATCATAACATACAGACACCAATCAGTTTGTCTAGCCTAATTTGGCTAATAGACTGTGTAGACAGATGTTATATCACCTCAAGCCTCCGCTGTTTGGATGGAGATGGAGGCTATTTTAAATCTAGTGTGTTTGGGTGGAGATGGAGGCTATTTTAAATCTAATCTGTTTGGATGGAGATGGAGGCTATTTTAAATCTAGTCTGTTTGGGTGGAGATGGAGGCTATTTTAAATCTAGTCTGTTTGGATGGAGATGGAGGCTATTTTAAATCTAGTCTGTTTGGATGGAGGGGGATCCTCCATCAGCTTTGCTAACACTAGGGTTCCTCCAGTGGCTTTTCCTTCATATATCTACATATACATGATACAAAATTGGCTTTTCAAAAGTAAGAAAAAAAGTGGTCTTCATTAGCCTGGCGAATGCCAAACTAAAATCACAAGTGATATTTAGTCTGGGGACCTACCTATTGCATTTCTCGTAGCGGAAGCATCGTTTACAATTGTCCATAGCCGTTTATTGGGCGCTACGAATGTCTATCATAGCGTCTGTACATACCTCGGAGCCAATACCAGAGGCACCACGTGACGTAAAATGCAATCGAGGGCCGTACAAATCCCTTTTTATTCTGCGATTGGATACCGAAAGTAAGCGAGAAAAACGGCTGACTTTCTCCACACACAAAATAAAATCAGCAAGATTTGTGTGTGTGTGTGTGTGTGTGTGTGTGTGTGTATGTGTGTGTATGTAGGCCTATGTATGGTGGGTTAGGGCGTTTCAAACCTATTTACTTCTGGTTTGAAACGATTGGACAGCTCGTCTAACCATCTTCGCTTATTGGCCGGTAGACTCTCTACCGATGTAAACACGCCCCCAGAGGACCGTTCCCAGACCATGGATAGATACAGACGGCAAGTACGGTTAACGCCCCCAAAGTGCGAGGGTGGAGTCAGCGTGGGGGATAACAGAGGCCAATTTAACATTATGGTGAATGGACAAGGTAGAGAAAGTTACTTAACAATAAAAGATCGCTAAGTAAAATTGAACAAAGTCCATATTAGATGTTTTGTCTAATCATGACCTGTTTGCCTACTTGTGTTTAGACTAAAATAATTTTTCCATCATTAGTTTATTGCAGTTACACTAACAGAAATGTCATGAGCCGTCTCTGCTCCTGTCAAAAGTAAAGCAACTTTCAATCACAAGTCTGATTGTGACCTATGTCAGGCTAGGTCAGGACTTCACTTTCAGATTTTGTAAAAAAAAAATAATAATAAAATACACCTTTTGTCCACAGGGTGGCAGGATGCTGCTGCAAACTGAAAAAATACTATTGGTAGTTCTACCTTGTTACACTGGAGAATCCCTGTGTTGAGTGCAGGAGGAGTCATGGGGGGGCGGGGAGAGAGTACAGTTATTGTGTGCTATTTAGCTAGTGTATGAGAAATGTATTAATGTAATTAATAAGTGCAATTGCCTTTGAGTTCTGCACTAATGAAAGCATTTGGGTCGTGTCGTGTATGATGAAATACAATGGTTAAGATTGAGATTTGACAAATGCTTCTGTTCCGAAACATTTCGGTTGTTGCAAGAGCACTCACCTGTTTTTTTTTTCCTACGCCATGCCAAACATTGGTCAGAAACAAATTTCAGTTTTCCAGCAGTGTCCAGGGAAGTGTTCTGAACGTTCCTTCAGGTCCGCTAGTTTTAACCTATGCCTACATCAAACCTCCGTCGTATTGCTTAAACATCTTTAGAGAGAAGCCCTGAAGAAAATAACTCCATCACGTTACCATATATACTTGTGTGCGCGCGCGCGTGAACGGATAAAAGTGAAAGTAAAACTGATAACTCACGGAAGACGAAGGAAGACGAAGGATTCGGTAGGCTACCGATATGTAATCCTCCAGTTTAAATGTTCCTGAGCGGACAGTAACGTTTGTTTGCAGTGTTGTGCTTTTTTCTGAGTGAAAATATAGGCCTGTAAATTTATTCTTGTCAAGAAATGGCCGTTTTTGTTTGCACTTCTAATTAGCCCAAGCAAAATTCATTGACTGAGGTAGGTCTAAGCTTCAGGGAAATCCGCAGAGTGGTTTAGGGGCTAAAAATGCAAAATTGTAGGCTAGGGTAGGCTACATAGCCTACAGTCTGATAGCAGGTTACACATTCCGATTCTTTCCAACACTTGAAAGTCGTCATTCGGAGTTGACCGTCGGGTAGGCCTACATGGAGGAACGAGTCAACCTAAAACAGGAAGAGAAACTCAAGAGACAAAGGTAAGTTATATCAGCATACGATCAATTACGAACTGCTCTTTGTTATGGAAAAGAATGTAGCCTAATCCGTTAAAGGAGGATTGTTATTAGGCTATTAGATATTATACATAAGATATTAGGCTATGGTGACTATCATGGCCATGGGAAACTAGAAGGCTATGTCAACGGCGTCGTTATCTGAAGCCATTTTCTAAAAACAACAAACCGCACCGTAGAGTCATCAGTTAGCCTACCCGAATAAATAATTAATTAATAATTAATAATAAATAATTCTTTTTTATAATAATAATATCTATACATAATATATAATTAATTAATTAATTAATTAATTAATTAATTAATAATATTGTAGCGTTCAGGTAATTGGGTGCCCTAAGGCTAACCAGTGTGCCACTAGGGGCGCAGGGGTGTTGAAGTTCTTCTCTCTCTCTGAGTTCCGGGCCAGAAGTGGGCCACATGTAGAAATTACACTGTGTTCGCTATTCTGACGAATAAATTAAGAAAACTGACATCCTGAACTTCTCGTTACTTAAAATCATTACAATATATATTATTGCTATTATTATTATTATTATTATTTTACTAATACCTCAGCTCATTCCATCATGAGAGGCCACCATCACCTGTGCCCACTTGTGTGTCCATGAAGAGTGACCGGTCAGAAGATCGTTTCATACACTTCAAACATGATGATGTCACAGATGGATCAAGGTATGTTCTTAGGGGCGTTCACACTGGGGGTTTATTTCTCAGCTGTGGGTGGATGTTTTACTTTACATTATATCCCTATGGTATAGAGTGATTTTGAAAAAAAGACTGGGCGCTTTTAGGGCTGGGCGATATGAGCCAAAACTGATATCCCGATATTTTGGGGCCAAGGGGCGATATACGATATATATCGATGTTTTAGCGACGAAGAGTGAAATGTTTTGTACAGACTCGACACTTCAATCATGACAACGCAACCATTTTTAAGACTGATTTCATATTGCTCCAACACAGCTGTGCAACAAAGTGTAAACAATAACATAGGCTACCAAGGCATTCAACAATGACTGACAATGGGCCAACAGCTCTGCAACATTTAACATTTATTTATTTATTTTCATTTTCGTCCTGTTCAACATGGATTGATGGAGGTGAATACCAATTCAAAAAGATGTTTATATGTCTTTTATGCACCTAGTTCACAATTTTACAAAAAAAAAAAAAAAAAAGGATGGCAGCCCTTTAAATTATAGCCTACTAGGCCTATATTTTAAACAGGCTCAATGAAAATATGGCATTATGGTCTACATGTGTAAACCTACATTGCATGAGCATACCTTTAAAATGCATTTTGCCATATTGTTATTTTGCCCTGAAAGAAGGTCTCAGTGACGAAGTGATTTGAAGATGAGAGAGAGACAGAGGGTATACGTTCAGATATGCGTCTGCATAAAGCTATTGCTATAATGATGCTCAAAACATTCTCTCTCTCAGTCGCGCTCCGAACTGTTTCACCTCTCTCACTCGCGCTGCAATTTTGAAACTGATATTTGCGTTGTATTCAGTCCAAGAGAAGCGATTTCTAAGCAACAACATTAATCATCTAGCTAATTAACAACCTAAATATTGAACATGCAAGTTAACGTCAATGATTGCGTCGGTAAAATATATGTTTTCACTGACATCGCAGTTATACTAAACTTCGGAGCAACAGAGCAGAGTCGACGGATACACCTATGTGTGCGCGTGTGTAGGCATGAGTTAGCAGTAGGCCTACTTCAAGTAGGCTAATAGGCTACAAACACATACTGAAACGTTGGAATGGCGGAAATATAAGCAAGACACTGTTCTTTTTCTTTGATGCTAGCTCTGCTTCTTCTACTGTCTCCACCGTGTTTGAACTGAAAGTTTGCAATTGAAATTTGGCAACATGTGCATTATGAATGGGGTGCTGTTGAGCAACGTGAGAGAACTGGCTCTGGCTACAGCAGTGACGGGTCAAAAGACAATAGAGTGAGTGGATTTTGATGTAATGGTCCAACATTAAGATGACACCGATATGACAATATTATTAAATTACAATCCGATATCAAAAACATATAGTTTGTAGTCGTAATACCGGAATATTGCCCAGCCGTGCTTTTTGAAAACACCACCGCTAGGAGGTTTTTCTCCCTCCTCCGGGTGGACAAGTTTGTAGCCTAGCCTAACGATTGTAACATACTTGTGTTTTAGAATGAACTTTTGATCGGTGCAGTGTTTTGGACAGAAACCCGCTGGCAGTGTTTTTTCAACATAAAAAAACCCAGTGTGAACGCACCCATATTAGTGTAATATTAGTGTAATAAAGCATACTATTAGAATTAGTGCTAATAGTGTAACCCTTATGGCGCATTTCCATTACGGACTGGGACACGGTCACAGTCAATGTGTATGCACGATTTCCACATAAGACAATGGATACTATTTAGGCTAAACTCTACAGGATTCATACATGTGTTTTTAAATACCTCAGCTCATTCCATCATGAGAGGCCCCCATCGCCTGTGCCCACTTGTGTGTCCATCAAGAGTGACCGGTCAGAGGATCGTTTCATACACTTCAAACATGATGTCACAGATGGGTCGAGGCAAGTCGCATCATTCATCAATTCTTTTTTCAAGACACCATACCAGGGTCCATATCACACAAAATGTAAATACAGAATAAATAGATAAAAAAAAGAAACATGATTACAACATTTAGACATATAAGCAGCCCCTGCAATGTTTCCCTAGTTTAGGAATACCTCACAACACTAAAGTAAGTAAGTAAGTAAAATGTATTTCTAAAGCACATTTAAACACAGTTTACACTGACCAAAGTGCTGTACATAGGTCAACATAGTAAATAGGCAGGAAATAAACATAAAAAGAAAACTGATTACAACATCAGCAGCAAAGATACAAAACACAATACTTATTGACAAGACAAGACATGGCATAGCCTATTAGCAATAAGTAGGAAATGCAAGTGTGAAAAGGTGTGTTTTGAGTTTGGATTTAAAAACAGTAATAGACGGGGCATCTCTGATGTCAGGAGGCAGATGGTTCCACAGTCGGGGGCCAGCGACTGCAAAAGCTCTGTCCCCCTTTACCTCACAACACTCCTTGAAGGCTTCTCTAAGCTATCAATAATCAAATTGGCTGAGCTATCCAACTGGCACATACAGTAAATTTGTACATTACATTCCTCAGAGTGGCCTAATACGATGGCACATTGGAGAGTGCAAACAGGTAGCTGGCTCTGAACCATCTAGGTATCCTCAATAACAGTCTCATTGTGTCATTATAAGCAACCATTAGGTTTTGCAGGCTACTTTTCTTGTAATTACACCACAGATGAGCAGAAAACATTGTTTTTCAGAACACTTTAAACAGAGAGCAATTCACATTCAACACATGCTGAACTTGTGAAGTAGCATGTTTGCCTGTACATATAATTTGCGGCGTTGACGGTAAATATCTTATCATCACTGAGATCACTTGTGAAAATATGGCCTACTTCTTTACACTCCAGAAGTGGACTATAACAGATAAAACACAGGGAAAGTCTTATCTTAAGCACTTTTGCTTCTGATTATCATTACATTGCTCTTTTTCGCATTACAACTACAGTAATATCAAACTCAGCACCATATTGTGTGCACACTTTAAGCAGTTGTTGTAAGCCAGCCTGCATGGGCTAACAACAACCAAATAATCAGCATACATAAGATGTTTAATGAGAGCTACCAACCAAGCAGCCTGTTGTACATAAAGACAGTTGTCTTGACAATTTGTCCTTATACACTTTGAATAATGCAGGGGATAGCAATCCACCCTGACGAACACCGTTATACATAAAAAGGGGTTGAGATGGCAATATCCCATTTTGCCCTCATAGTCTGATGACTGTACCAGTACATCAAAAGCCTATATAGCTTAGTTAGCTTATAGCTTATTGTGTGCTATTTACTGTATGAGAAATTTCTTAATGTTATTATATACATTATTATTATTTTTATTCTTTACTAATACCTCAGCTCATTCCATCATGAGAGGCCTCCATCACCTGTGCCCACTTGTGTGTCCATGAAGAGTGACCGGTCAGAGGATCGTTTCATACACTTCAAACATGATGATGTCACAGATGGATCAAGGTATGTTCTTAGGGGGCGTTCACACTGGGGGTTTGTTTCTCAGCTGTGGGTGGATGTTTTACTTTACATTATATCCCTATGGTATAGAGTGATTTTGAAAAAAAGACTGGGCGCTTTTTAGGGCTGGGCGATATGAGCCAAAACTGATATCCCGATATTTTGGGGCCAAGGGGCGATATACGATATATATCGATGTTTTAGCGACGAAGAGTGAAATGTTTTGTACAGACTCGACACTTCAATCATGACAACGCAACCATTTTTAAGACTGATTTCATATTGCTCCAACACAGCTGTGCAACAAAGTGTAAACAATAACATAGGCTACCAAGGCATTCAACAATGACTGACAATGGGCCAACAGCTCTGCAACATTTAACATTTATTTATTTATTTTCATTTTCGTCCTGTTCAACATGGATTGATGGAGGTGAATACCAATTCAAAAAGATGTTTATATGTCTTTTATGCACCTAGTTCACAATTTTACAAAAAAAAAAGAAAAAAAAGGATGGCGGCCCTTTAAATTATAGCCTACTAGGCCTATATTTTAAACAGGCTCAATGAAAATATGGCATTATGGTCTACATGAGTAAACCTACATTGCATGAGCATACCTTTAAAATGCATTTTGCCACATTGTTATTTTGCCCTGAAAGAAGGTCTCAGTGACGAAGTGATTTGAAGATGAGAGAGAGACGAGAGTATACGTTCAGATATGCGTCTGCATAAAGCTATTGCTATAATGATGCTCAAAACATTCTCTCTCTCAGTCGCGCTCCGAACTGTTTCACCTCTCTCACTCGCGCTGCAATTTTGAAACTGATATTTGCGTTGTATTCAGTCCAAGAGAAGCGATTTCTAAGCAACAACATTAATCATCTAGCTAATTAACAACCTAAATATTGAACATGCAAGTCAACGTCAATGATTGCGACGGTAAAATATATGTTTTCACTGACATCGCAGTTATACTAAACTTCGGAGCAACAGAGCAGAGTCGACGGATACACCTATGTGTGCGCGTGTGTAGGCATGAGTTAGCAGTAGGCCTACTTCAAGTAGGCTAATAGGCTACAAACACATACTGAAACGTTGGAATGGCGGAAATATAAGCGAGACACTGTTCTTTTTCTTTGATGCTAGCTCTGCTTCTTCTACTGTCTCCACCGTGTTTGAACTGAAAGTTTGCAATTGAAATTTGGCAACATGTGCATTATGAATGGGGTGCTGTTGAGCAACGTGAGAGAGCTGGCTCTGGCTACAGCAGTGACGGGTCAAAAGACAATAGAGTG
Organism: Sardinella longiceps; assembly: GCA_027497455.2. Classification (NCBI taxonomy): domain Eukaryota; kingdom Metazoa; phylum Chordata; class Actinopteri; order Clupeiformes; family Clupeidae; genus Sardinella; species Sardinella longiceps. The sequence continues at coordinate 25,153 of JAODXP020000136.1, forward strand.
AGTGGATTTTGATCTAATGGTCCAACATTAAGATGACACCGATATGACAATATTATTAAATTACAATCCGATATCAAAAACATATAGTTTGTAGTCGTAATACCGGAATATTGCCCAGCCGTGCTTTTTGAAAACACCACCGCTAGGAGGTTTTTCTCCCTCCTCCGGGTGGACAAGTTTGTAGCCTAGCCTAACGATTGTAACATACTTGTGTTTTAGAATGAACTTTTGATCGGTGCAGTGTTTTGGACAGAAACCCGCTGGCAGTGTTTTTTCAACATAAAAAAACCAGTGTGAACGCACCCATATTAGTGTAATATTAGTGTAATAAAGCATACTATTAGAATTAGTGCTAATAGTGTAACCCTTATGGCGCATTTCCATTACGGACTGGGACACGGTCACAGTCAATGTGTATGCACGATTTCCACATAAGACAATGGATACTATTTAGGCTAAACTCTACAGGATTCATACATGTGTTTTTAAATACCTCAGCTCATTCCATCATGAGAGGCCCCCATCGCCTGTGCCCACTTGTGTGTCCATCAAGAGTGACCGGTCAGAGGATCGTTTCATACACTTCAAACATGATGTCACAGATGGGTCGAGGCAAGTCGCATCATTCATCAATTCTTTTTTCAAGACACCATACCAGGGTCCATATCACACAAAATGTAAATACAGAATAAATAGATAAAAAAAAGAAACATGATTACAACATTTAGACATATAAGCAGCCCCTGCAATGTTTCCCTAGTTTAGGAATACCTCACAACACTAAAGTAAGTAAGTAAGTAAAATTTATTTCTAAAGCACATTTAAACACAGTTTACACTGACCAAAGTGCTGTATATAGGTCAACATAGTAAATAGGCAGGAAATAAACATAAAAAAGAAAACTGATTACAACATCAGCAGCAAAGATACAAAACACAATACTTATTGACAAGACAAGACATGGCATAGCCTATTAGCAATAAGTAGGAAATGCAAGTGTGAAAAGGTGTGTTTTGAGTTTGGATTTAAAAACAGTAATAGACGGGGCATCTCTGATGTCAGGAGGCAGATGGTTCCACAGTCGGGGGCCAGCGACTGCAAAAGCTCTGTCCCCCTTTACCTCACAACACTCCTTGAAGGCTTCTCTAAGCTATCAATAATCAAATTGGCTGAGCTATCCAACTGGCACATACAGTAAATTTGTACATTACATTCCTCAGAGTGGCCTAATACGATGGCACATTGGAGAGTGCAAACAGGTAGCTGGCTCTGAACCATCTAGGTATCCTCAATAACAGTCTCATTGTGTCATTATAAGCAACCATTAGGTTTTGCAGGCTACTTTTCTTGTAATTACACCACAGATGAGCAGAAAACATTGGTTTTCAGAACACTTTAAACAGAGAGCAATTCACATTCAACACATTCTGAACTTGTGAAGTAGCATGTTTGCCTGTACATATAATTTGCGGCGTTGACGGTAAATATCTTATCATCACTGAGATCACTTGTGAAAATATGGCCTACTTCTTTACACTCCAGAAGTGGACTATAACAGATAAAACACAGGGAAAGTCTTATCTTAAGCACTTTTGCTTCTGATTATCATTACATTGCTCTTTTTCGCATTACAACTACAGTAATATCAAACTCAGCACCATATTGTGTGCACACTTTAAGCAGTTGTTGTAAGCCAGCACTGCATGGGCTAACAACAACCAAATAATCAGCATACATAAGATGGTTAATGAGAGAGCTACCAACCAAGCAGCCTGTTGTACATAAAGACAGTTGTCTTGACAATTTGTCCATATACACTTTGAATAATGCAGGGGATAGCAATCCACCCTGACGAACACCGTTATACATAAAAAGGGGTTGAGATGGCAATATCCCATTTTGCCCTCATAGTCTGATGACTGTACCAGTACATCAAAAGCCTATATAGCTTAGTTAGCTTATAGCTTATTGTGTGCTATTTAGTGTATGAGAAATTTCTTAATGTTATTATATACATTATTATTATTTTTATTCTTTACTAATACCTCAGCTCATTCCATCATGAGAGGCCTCCATCACCTGTGCCCACTTGTGTGTCCATGAAGAGTGATCGGTCAGAGGATCGTTTCATACACTTCAAACATGATGATGTCACAGATGGATCAAGGTATGTTCTTAGAGGGCGTTCACACTGGGGG
>JAODXP020000136.1:27450-34950 GCA_027497455.2 Sardinella longiceps
AAGAGGACCGTCGGGAACATGGAGGAACGAGAAGTCAAACTCAAGGAGCAAAGGTAAGTAAGTTAGCTAGGCTGCAGCCAGGGCTGTTACACAGGCAAGCTAGGCCTACAGCAGCACATGATCTGAATTTCTTACGGCCTTCTGCTCTATTTTCTTTAATTGCTATGAATCAAATAAAGTAATCCGCTAAATAAGGATTGTTATTTTGAAAAGCAATTCAGATTATCAATTTAGGCCAGGCTTTTGTGTAACATGGGAAACCGGTCTGTCAACGTTGTTTCTTTTGTTGATGTTTTTTTTTTTTTTTAACTAATCAGCTCGTTCCATGATGAGAGGCCTCCATCACCTGCGCACAGTGTGTCCATGAAGAGTGACAAGTCAGAGGATCGCATAATACACTTCAAACATGACGATGTCACAGATGGATCAAGGCAAGTCTCCATAAAAAAGACATTTTGAGTTTATGTACTGTAGTAACCCTGACTTACCACAGGAGGTGCTATCTACCAAAGTACAAATAACCCATATTACTGTGAATACATGTATGCATCCAAGCTGGAGTTCTGTATGTAATGATAACACCACCACCATCACCTTTCATTTCTATAGCGCTCTTCAAGACAGCCAAAGCACTTTACAGTGGAAGGGGGACCTCACTAACCACCACTAATGTGTAGCACCCACCTGGGTAATGCACCCGCTCATCACACACTCGTTTGAGGTGGAGAGTGAGGGAAATTGAATCAGCCAATTACAGAGGGGGGGTGATAAGGGGGCCAGATTGAATGAGCCAGGTTGGGACTTTAACCAGGAACTCCCTACTCTTTGTGACAAGTGTCATGGGATCTTTTATGACCACTGAGAGTCAGGACCTCGCTTTTAACATCTCATTCAAAAGACGAAATGATCATTTGTAGAACATCCTGATTTCCACATAGGGACAGTGGATACTATGTTAACTCTACAGGATTAATAGATGTGATTTCCACATAGGGGACAGTGGATACTATGTTAATCTAGGATTAATGATGGTTTCATAGGGACAGTGGATACTTGTTAACTCTACAGGATTAATAGATGTGATTTCCACATAGGGGACAGTGGATACTATGTTAACTCTACAGGATTAATAGATGTGATTTCCACATAGGGGACAGTGGATACTATGTTAACTCTACAGGATTAATAGATGTGATTTCCACATAGGGGACAGTGGATACTATGTTAACTCTACAGGATTAATAGATGTGATTTCCACATAGGGGACAGTGGATACTATGTTAACTCTACAGGATTAATAGATGTGATTTCCACATAGGGGACAGTGGATACTATGTTAACTCTACAGGATTAATAGATGTGATTTCCACATAGGGGACAGTGGATACTATGTTAACTCTACAGGATTAATAGATGTGATTTCCACATAGGGGACAGTGGATACTATGTTAACTCTACAGGATTAATAGATGTGATTTCCACATAGGGGACAGTGGATACTATGTTAACTCTACAGGATTAATAGATGTGATTTCCACATAGGGGACAGTGGATACTATGTTACCTCTACAGGATTTCCATACTTTATGTGATTTTAAATACTTCAGCTCATCCCATCATGAGAGGCCTCCATCTCCTGTGCCCACTTGTGTGTCCATGAAGAGTGACCAGTCAGAGGAGTCGCATGATAAACTTCAAACATGATGATGTCACAGATGGATCAAGGCAAGTCTTTAATACAGATGTAAAATATGAATAATTGGTTAATGTCCTCCTTATGTACAATACACTATTTTATTGATAACAATAACATTATTTCCACAGTGATTATACTGTATTTGCGTACAGTGTACTTTGTACTAGTTTATTGATAATGTTAATATTTCTGCAATGATCATATTGCTGGGGTTGTGTACAATAGGCCTACACTAGTCTGTTGATAACAATAACAATATTCTTGCAGTGATGATATTGCAGTGGTTGTGTACACACTAGTTTATGAACTCATTGACTGCCAGCCATTTTCAGAATAGAGAGCTCCATACTGCCAGAGGTTTTGGAGAATTTTGACTGATTTTAAAGAGTCACAGATTATTATTTGTTATGACTACGTATACACACACACACACACACACACACACACACACACACACACACACACACACACACACACACACACAAAAAAGCTTTCCATTCCTCAGATATCAGCAGGCAAACATAAGACAACATACTTTCACCAAAACTCCACAACAGTAACAGGGGTTTTGGTATTGTTCAAAGCCAAAGTCAAAGCGAACTTTATTGTCAATCAAGCACTGCAACATTACATTGCACACAGACAGAAATTGCATTTCTCAAAGATCCAAATGTGCAAGTTAAAATTAAGACATACAACTAAGAAGTACAACTAAGATGTATATAACAAGACATCACAACTCACTAGACATAAAAGTGCAAAGATATCAAGATATCAGGCATGGTAATAATAGATAACAGTAACATAATAACAGACAACATAACAGACACTGTGAGCATACATTTTGAACTGTCAGTGTTTCAGAAGTCTTTGAGGTATGTTACCGGCGTCCAAAACCTGAATTAACAAGGTGCAATGAGGCAATAAGACATGTATTTTGTGAATTAGATTATTTCACATGTGTAAATATGAGCTAAGGACACTCAGAGGAAACTGCTCCCTGAGAAAACAGTGCTGTGAGGAGCCTGACCATGCAGTGTGCCAAACAGCCACTAGGGGCAGATGTGCACTCAGTTCATTTCTGCATTCGTTCCTTTTTAGGGACAGCTTCTCTCTACATTTAACCCATCTGTGAGTTATTGACACACACACACACACACACACACACACACACACACACACACACACACACACACACACACACACACACTAACCCTGACCAGGCCTGAATGAGTGTTTGGTGTGTTTGTTCTCTTAAATCTTAGGGGTCAAGTGGAAGGATGCAAACCAGATGCTGCCAGTGACCAGTTTACCCCACAGGACCTCAAGCACATTTTCCAGGTGTGGATGCAACCTTGCCATGTAGAAATGATACACTGATTACATTTTTACATTAAACCTTAACCGTTTTGTGTCCTCTTTCAGTTGAGTTTTTGACTTTATCAGTTGGTAGACATACACTGGATGGTATGAGTCAGTGTGCTTAGAAAATCAAATTATTGCCATGTAGTAGGATGGCTTAGTTCCACACAAATCAGTGTCAGCACTGCTTTGAGGCAGCACATTTCAGTCTAGAGCTCTGTTGTTAAAGCAATCATCCACCTCTCTATGATATTGGGTTGTTCACCCCCTTACCTGGAGTTACATATGTGGGTAAAAGCATTTTGGTCTCAGTGCTTGCATTTTCCTAGTCTGGCAATCCCAATTTTAGCTTTAGCTCAGCATAGGCACCAGAATGTAAAGTTGCCAAAGAGTTGCTATTTGGCTACTTTACATTCCAGCGCCTATGCTAAGCTATAGCTAAAAAGAGCTCAAATTGAGTTTGCCAGACTAGGAAAATGCATGCACTGAGAGCAAAATGCTTTTACCCACATATGTAACATCAGGTAAATGTGTAAATAACCCAATTTCATAAAAGGGTGGAGTATTCCTTTAAAGGACTTTACTTTTTCTCACACACACATAACCCTCTAAGAACAGAGCTGTAGGTTAGAGGACTTACATATTAACTGATGCATTATTTACATAAAAGTGCAAATATATAACCCTCTAAGAACAGAGCAGTACAGTTAATAATAATAATGAATAATAATAATATATTTTATTTGAGGTGCCTTTCAAGTCACCCAAGGACACTGTACAGTAAAACTAAAACAAAAGAAAACAAAGGAACAAACAAACAATAAAACATAAAAGCATGTAGGACAATCAGTTAAAAATGACATTAACATAAAACTAATCATGGATAGGAGATAGAGAGGGTAAGGAAAAATGATGCATAGGTCAAACCATGGAGGATAAGCAAGGGTGAAAAGGTGCGTTTTTAAACTGGATTTAAAGATGGGGAGTGAAGTAGTGCAAGAAGGAGGGAGTTCCAGAGTTTAAAAGCCCTATCACCCATGGTGCGGAGGCGTGCAGAGAGGGTGGAAAGGAGGTGTGCATTTGAGGAACGTGCGGTGCGGGGGTGTTGGAGTGGGGTTAAGAGATCAGTGAGGTAGTGCAAGGTTGATCTGGGCTTTGTAGGTGAGCAGGAGGAGTTTGAATTGGATTCTGTATTGCACAGGAAGCCAGTGTAGCTGATGGAGGAGGGGAGTGATGTGTTGCCATAGTCTTGTGTGGGTGCGAAGACGTGCTGCAGTGTTTTGAATGTACTGTAGTCTGTTCAGGGTCTTAGATGGGATGCCATACAGTAAAGAGTTGCAGTAATCAAGTCTGGAGGTTATGAAAGCATGAATGAGGGTCTCTGCTGTGGTGAAGTTGAGTGAGGAGCGGGGTGTTGAGATGGAAGACTGTCAAAGGAGAGTGTGGAATCAATAATGACACCCAGGTTTTTTACTTCAGAGTTTGTGGTGGTGAGATAGCCAGGAATGGAAAACTGTGACTGTTGTATTTTTTTCAGTTGTGCAGGTTGGCTGGGACATGCTTGAGTTCTCCATTAAAATAAAACTTTATGAAATATGTTTATCTTTCAAGGAGGCACTTTATCTTAGACATTTGTGTTGTTGTAATAAGAATAATGATTTTGCTTTATATCACAAACTGAAGAACTCTGATACTGTACATTTCTGCAGCCCACATTCATAGGGTAAAGGGGTAAAGTTCAGTCCAACAACAACATATAGTTTTACTCTAAAATACAGTATTTAAATGCAATTCCAGGTGCTCGAGGAGAAGATCATCTCCTTTGTGATGGGTGAGCTGAAGAGATTCCAGAAGATTCTGAGTCCAGATTATCAAGAAAACTTTGAGGGTAAAGATCAGGATGAGAGTGATGCCAGAGAAGGGGCTCTCAAGATGGCACTGCACTTCCTGAGGAACATGAAGCACAAACACATCGCTGACAAACTGCGAGAAAGTAAGAAGTCATAATAAAGAAGACTTTATTTGCATTAGTAATTGGATGTAATAATAGAACATGGTGGTTTCAAAGAAGCACATTTTGTTTCCATTGGCTACTAATTGGTTAATAATTGGCTAATAATGTTATGCTCATGTTTTGTGTAACAGATGAACTACATAAAGAGTGGCAGTCTGAGCTGAAAAGAAACCTGAAGTCCAAGTATCAGAGTGTGTTTGAGGGAATGCCCAAGCAAGGGAGCTCAGCTCTGCTAGAGAAGATCTACACAGAGGTCTACATCACAGAGGGAGGAAGTGGGAAAGTAAATGAGGAGCATGAAGTCAGGCAGATTGAGTCCATATCCAAGAGACCAGATGGACAGGAGACCCCAATCAAATGCACAGACATCTTTAATCCCTTACCTGGACAAGACAAACCAATCAGAAGTGTCATCACAAAGGGTGTAGCTGGCATTGGTAAAACTGTTTCAGTTCAAAAGTACATCCTAGACTGGGCTGAGGGAAAAGAAAATCAGAATGTCCACTTCATATTTCCACTGCCTTTCCGGGAGCTCAATCGCCTGAGAGATAAACAGCTGTCTTTGATTAATCTTCTCCACCATTTTTTCTCTGAAATAAAGCAATTAACTCTTAGCAACCAGAAAAAGTACAAAGTTTTGTTGATCTTTGATGGTCTGGATGAATGTCGACTCCAGCTAGACTTTCAGAAAAATGAAAGTTTGGCTGATGTGACAAAGGTCACTTCACTAGATGTACTCCTGACAAATCTCATCAAGGGTAATCTGCTCCCCTCTGCTCTACTTTGGATCACCTCTCGACCAGCAGCAGCCAATCGTATCCCTCCTGAGTGTGTTGACCGGGTAACAGAAGTCCAGGGTTTCAGTAACCCACAAAAGGAGGAGTATTTCAGGAAGAGAATCTGTGATCAAACTCTTGCAAACAAAGTCATCTCTCACATTAAATCATCAAAAAGTTTGCACATTATGTGTCACATACCAGTGTTTTGCTGGATTGCCTCCACTGTCCTTGAAGATCTTCTTGAAAAGCAAAGAGTTGAGCAAGTTCCAAAGACTCTGACAGAGATGTACACATATTTCCTTGTGTTTCAAACAAAGCAGAGGAGTCAGAAGTTTGAGGGAGTTAATGACACGGATCCACAGTGGAACCAGACTAGTCTCCTTGCTCTTGGTAAGTTGGCCTATGAACAGCTGGAGAAGGGCAACCTGATATTTTATGAGGACGACTTAAAAGAGAGCGGTATTGATGTCAAAGAGGCAGCGGTACATTGTGGCATTTGTACCCAGGTCTTCAGACAAGAGTCACCACTTCATCAGGAAAAAGTGTTCTGCTTTGTGCATCTGAGCATCCAGGAGTATCTTGCGGCTTTGTATGTGCTTCTGATGTTACTAACTAAAAACAGAGACCTCATGTCCCCACAGGAGGCTTCTGGAACAGGTGCTAAGATTCTGAAATGGATATCAGGGGAGATTCCCATGAGCACTTTACAGAAAAGTGCTGTGGACAAAGCCTTAGAACATGAAGATGGACGCTTTGATCTTTTCCTCCGTTTCCTCCTTGGTCTGTCTCTAGAATGTAATCAGAGACTCTTACGTGGACTACTGAAGAAAGTGCAAGTTGAAGGCAAAAAGGAAATAATCAGTTACATTAAGACAAAGATCAGATATATTCCATCATCAGAGAGGGTGATCAACCTCTTCCACTGTCTGAATGAAATCAATGATCACTCCTTAGTAAAGGAGGTCCAGAGCTTCCTGAGTGCAGGGACACTTTCTGGAGCTGAACTCTCACCCACCCAGTGGTCAGCTCTAGTGTTTGTGCTTCTGACATCAGAAGAGAAGCTGGATGTATTTGACTTGAAGAAGTACATCAGGTCTGATGAATGTGTCCTAAGACTGCAGCCAGTAGTGGAGGAATCCCAGCAGGCTCTGTAAGTAGGATAGCAGTGTGTTGGTTGAAAATTTCTGAGATAGTATCTATTAAGAAACATTTAGTTTGATAATACATTTTATGAAGAACCTATGGTAAATGCTGTCATTTAGTCTGATTATACATTTTTTTTGAGAAGATATGGTCAATATTGTCATTAGTTGATTATTTTCCCCTTAAGGCTCAACAGCTGTAGTCTGACTGAGAGGAGCTGTGCCAGTCTGGCGTCTGTCCTCACCAAAGCATCTTCAAAGCTGAAACATCTGGACCTCAGTGACAACAGCAATGTTGGAGACTCTGGAGTCCAGAGATTGTGTAGTGGACTGGGAGACCCAAACTGTGTATTGGAGACACTGAAGTAAGACATTTTGACATTTTAACTTCTAGAAGCCAAGACTTGTCATTCATAGGCAGACATAATACTATTGATTAAAGTCTATTTTATTTCACGGTACGTTTCTGATTATGTAGGATTTTTAGTCATGTGACCTCTGTTTCTA
>JAODXP020000136.1:39950-62450 GCA_027497455.2 Sardinella longiceps
TCTCTTCTCTTCTTCTCCCCCTGGCTACAGCGCCCCCTTGTGGATCACTGGCTCCATCTCACACCCTGCTCTTGCACTGGGCAGGAAGGAATGAGGGAAAGCAACAAGAGCTCCTGTGTTGGTCACGGCCCACACACACACTCTACAGACACACACACACACACACACGGACACACATGTCCACACACACATACAAACTCCCTGTCATACACACACACGACTCCCGCCACCCACACATGTTTCCCTTGTCCACACACACACACACACACACACACACACACACACATACACACAGTTACTAGCCACTACACCACCACTGTCCCATTCTGTTTGAAACACACACACCCATACTAAAGTGTCTCTGAACTGATTAGCCTACTGAAGGTCACAAGTGTCAATGGTCAAGGTTTGTGAGGTCATGAATGAAATAGTTAAAGACAAGAGTGACACTGACAGAAATGTTGTTGGTAAAATTATGAACATTATCAATAACATCTATTAATGGGCAATTCCACGAAAAAGTAAACCTCACCTTAAAACTTTAAGTCTCACCTACATGGACATACAAATTCTTTCAGAAAACTTCCAATACAAAAAAGTATTGTCTCGATGTAAATATTCAACTGAGCAAGTTTCGAAAGGATATCTGTTTGTTAAAATTTTTACCCTATTCAGCTATAATGTAAGTCTATGGAGGGGCTTATAATGGGCATAAGTGGGTGATAACACACACAAAGCTGCAATGCTATCAGTTATTTTTCATTAGTTATATTACTATTTCTCTTGTTACAGGTTAAAATCCACCGTTCACAATTGTTTTGTATCGTTTTGGAGGGTTTTTCCAGACGTCACGTCCATAACGTCACATCCATAACGCCATGTCTCCCAATGAAAACCAACTTTTTTTACATTTACATTTGAAATTAAGTCTTTCTCTGTCTTTACTGAGGTGTCCTGTTTGGTATGAATGTAGTAATATTTACATTTCTCTAGAAATTTCACACACTTCACAGCAAAAACTACGCTCTCTCAAAAAGTTTGTCCGTTTTTCGTCACGTCCATAACGCAAATTGAAAGGCTCATATTCTTATGATGCAAATCATGATATTAATTTTTTCTGTTTGCCTGTTGTCTGGCCTTTTGTTCATCAATAATGCACGAAAATGTCACGTCCATAACGCTGGAATTGCCCTAATCTATTTGTCTATATCTAAATAATATTTACTATTAAGTCTCATCATTAAAAGTGAACATATTATTTACATCTTATAAACTTGTGATGCTGAGAGTTGCATATTGAACTTTGTGTTATATGTGGCTATTGTCTTCTTACATGGGGTTGTATATGCAAGCTATAGTATGTGAATCACATGATGAAACTAAGGAAGTGTCCATGTATTGTTCTGCTTGAATGTGAAGACAATAGATCATGTGACTATGTAATGACCACGCTCAAACAGGTATAAGATGTGAATGCCTTCAGGTTCAGGTTAAATGACCGTAGATCTGTTTCTGACATGTACCCCTAGTGTCGTTAATAAAGATCTTTTTGGACTTTGACACCTTCTGTACGTCGTCTTGTCTGTATGTTGAATTTTGACCACAGTGGGCCTGGAACCAGTGACCCTGACAACAGAAGGGCAATGACATCACCACTCTACTCATGGGTCCATAATATTCAAGGCAACACCACACAGTCACAACACAATCACCACACCAATGACAGCTAATTCATGCTGCTGAATGAGGCACTACTGACTTTTAAACCTGTGTAAAGTAACACCTTGACTGCTCTAGCAGGTAAACCTGCCATAACATGACCCAATATGCAGCTACTCCTGCCATGAGAGTGAACTCACTACTCACATACTCCCTCTGCTGGTTACTTGATATAACAACACTGTAGTTGATGTATCTTTCTTCTTCCTCAAGTCGGTCAAGATTCATGGACAACAGTAATTAAAGGTCATAAGCACAATCTGTATTTAAAGGGGCAGTTCACTTTCTAGCATGTTTAGCCTCTTTTCTGGAATGTCTAGGATGAAATAGAATAATAAATCGATTATTTCGATTATAATTGAACATTTTGACAATTGGTCTTGTCTTGGATATTTGGCTCATTTAGAATCCCCTTTTCTGCTTTAGAATGGCTAAATATGTGCATGTCCGATAATGTCCTTAAAACAATCTTAATTTATTTTAAAACATGCCCAGCTCACCGAGTGTTTAGTGGTGTCCGTTGATGTTCCAAAACAATTATCATAACAAATACAGTTCCTATCCATATTTATTTGCCTTTTTGTTGTGCTAGTCGTTATTACTACGCTGAAAAAATAGTCACAGAATGTTCAAAATACCATGTACAACGCGACAGAAACTAAGATAATTATTTTGACTGTTGTACTCAACGTCCTCAAAGCATTCTGAAATGTGTGTCCTACTTCACTCCATTATGTTTTGGAATTCATTCCTCATAGTTTGTAGTCGGACCTGGCATTGGTTCTGCTACTAGATCTTTCATTCTCTTAAAAATTCCCTGAGACACAAATCCTCAGGGTGGCGTTGTCAGGCAGGCTACTGGGGCCTTCCTCCTCTCCACCATAACATGAATTCTAAAACATAAATATTTATGAAACAAAGAGAGAATGGGGGTGGAGAGCAGAGAGAAGCAACTATGCATACTGCATACTTAAATAACCAATATCATGCATTTAGAGGAAACACAGCATAGCCTGACATAGCCCGACCATAATACTGCTGTTCATCCGTATTCATGGTCTGGAGGTTCTTTAATCTGACGCGATTATAGGGCGGGGGGGGGGGGGGTGCATTCAGTTCTGGTTTGAAACGATTGGACAGCTCGTCTAATCAGCTTCGCTTATAGGCTTATAGGTCGTCTCTCTACCGATGTAAACCCACCCCAGAAGACCGTCCCCAGACCATGATACATATGAACATTCGTATTGTGGGCGGGCTATGTCAGGCTAAACACAGCAAGGCTACACAGCAAAGTTATGAGCAATACAGGAAACATCACACGTGTTCAGTTGGGGCAGTCTGTCCCCAACACATTTACACATACTACAGAAATTCTAAATGACATCACTCACTGCAAGCTTCCACACAAACAATAACAAAGAATCATTGACTCTACCTTTAATATCTTGCTCTTGCATGGAACACAGATGCTTTCCCTCATTTATATCACAACAGGTTAACAATAATATTACTTTAGGCCTACAATTCTAATAGTAGCCTATTGCATCTTATTTTTCATTCTGTTTATCACACACACACACACACACACACACACACACACACACACACACACACACACACACACACACACACACACACACACATCATTGTTAACATTTGCCTTCTGTGATAGCCTTGAAATGAGCTGCAGCATAAAAAAAAATTGCCATTGCCTTAGGTGTCTGTCCATAGAAATGATGAATTAATTATGCTATGATGGATCTGAGGCTGTTTGTCATCATTTTGTTGGAAATAGCTCCATCTACAGTGGGCATTAGGCTTATGGTGTGCGCGTGCGCGCGCTTGTACGGATAAAAGTGAAAGTAAAAGCAAGGTAGTGATCACACACGGAAGACGAAGAGGATTCGGTAGGCTACCGATTAAGTATCAGTTTGAATATTAAGCCTACAGAACGTCATTTATAACGTTTGTTCGCAGTGTTGAGCGACTTTATGAGTGAAAATATAAATCGGCTACTTGTCAAAAATGGGCGTTTATGTTTGCACTTCAAATTAGGCAAAACAGCAGGTGCTGTCAGTTCCGAGGTCAGCTTCAATTAGTAAAACAACTGAACGGTGTGCAGCACTAATTGGAAAAATATGCAAAATTATAGGCTACACATAGCCTGCAGTCTGATAACAGGCTACACATTTTGACTAGGATTGACTCTGAAGCTCGCCATTGAGAGTTAAGAGGACCGTCGGGAACATGGAGGAACGAGAAGACAAACTCAAGGGGCAAAGGTAAGTAAGTTAGCTGGGCCTACTGCAGCACATGATCTGCATTCTTACGGCCTTCTGCTCTATTTGCTCTAATTGCTATGAATCAAATAAAGTAATCCGCTAAATAAGGATTGTTATTTTGATTTAGGCCAGGCTTTTGTGTAACATGGGAAACTGGTCTGTCAACGTTGTTTCTTTTGTTGATGTTTTTTTTTTTTTTTTTTTTTTTTTTTAACTAATCAGCTCGTTGCATGATGAGAGGCCTCCATCTCCTGTGCCCACTTGTGTGTCCATGAAGAGTGACAACTCAGAGGGTCGCATAATACACTTTAAACAAGATGATGTCACAGATCGATCAAGGCAAGTCTTCATAAAAAAGACCTTAAGAGTTTATGTACTGTAGTAACCCTGACTTACCACAGGAGGTGCTATCTCCCAAAGTACAAATAACCCATATTACTGTGAATACATGTGTGCATCCAAGCTGGAGTTCTGTATGCAATGATAACACCACCACCATCACCTTATATTTCTATAGCGCTTTTCAAGACAGCCAAAGCACTTTACAGTGGAAGGGGGACCTCACTAATCACCACTAATGTGTAGCACCCACCTGGGTGATGCATGGCAGCCATTATGCGCCAGAACGCTCACCACACACTCGCTTGAGGTGGAGAGTGAGGGAAATTGAGTGAGCCAATTACAGAGGGGGGATGATAAGGGGGCCAGATTGAATGAGCCAGGTTGGGACTTTAACCAGGACTCCCTACTCTTTGTGACAAGTGTCATGGGATCTTTTATGACCACTGAGAGTCAGGACCTCGGTTTAACATCTCATTCAAAAGACGAAATGATCATTTGTAGAACATCCTGATTTCCACATAGGGGACAGTGGATACTATGTTAACTCTACAGGATTAATAGATGTGATTTCCACATAGGGGGACAGTGGATACTATGTTAACTCTACAGGATTAATAGATGTAATTTCCACATAGGGGACAGTGGATACTATGTTAACTCTACAGGATTAATAGATGTGATTTCCACATAGGGGACAGTGGATACCATGTTAACTCTACAGGATTAATAGATGTGATTTCCACATAGGGGACAGTGGATACTATGTTAACTCTACAGGATTAATAGATGTGATTTCCACATAGGGGACAGTGGATACTATGTTAACTCTACAGGATTAATAGATGTGATTTCCACATAGGGGACAGTGGATACTATGTTAACTCTACAGGATTAATAGATGTGATTTCCACATAGGGGACAGTGGATACTATGTTAACTCTACAGGATTCATATACTGTATATGTGATTTTAAATACTTCAGCTCATCCCATCATGAGAGGCCTCCATCTCCTGTGCCCACTTGTGTGTCCATGAAGAGTGACAAGTCAGAGGAACGCATCATAAACTTAAAACATGATGATGTCACAGATGGAGTCTTTAATACAGATGTAAAATATGAATAATTGGTTAATGTCCCTTATGTACAATACACTATTTTATTGATAACAATAACGTTACTTCCGCAGTGATTATACTGTATTTGCATACAGTGTACTTTGTACTAGTTTATTGATAATGTTAATATTTCTGCAATGATCATATTGCTGGGGTTGTGTACAATAGGCCTACACTAGTCTGTTGATAACAATAACAATATTTCTGCAGTGATGATATTGCAGTGGTTGTGTACACACTAGTTTATGAACTCATTAACTGCCAGCCATTTTCAGAATAGAGCTCCATACTGCCAGAGGTTTTGAGAATTTTGACTGATTTTAAAGAGCCACAGAATATTATGTGCTATGACTACGTACACACACACACACACACACACACACACACACACACACACACACACACACACACACACACACACACATAAAAAAAAAGCTTTCCATTCCTCAGATATCAGCAGGCAAACATAAGACAACATACTTTCACCAAAAACTCAACAACAGTAACAGGGGTTTTGGTAATAAAATAGGTATTGTTCAAAGCCAAAGTCATAGTGAACTTTATTGTCAATCAAGCACTGCAACAGTACATTGCACACAGACAGAAATTGCATTTCTCAAAGCTCCAAATGTGCAAGTTAAAATTAAGACATACAACTAAGAAGTATAACAAGACATCACAACTCAGATATCAGGCATGGTAATAATAGATAACAGTAACATAATAACAGACAACATAACAGATATTGTGAGCATACATTTTGAACTGTCAGTGTTTCAGAAGTCTTTGAGGTATGTTACTGCTCCCTGAGAAAACAGTGCTGTGAGGATCCTGACCATGCAGTGTGTCAAACAGCCACTAGGGGCAGATGTGCACTCAAAAATCATTCAGCTCCTCAAAGTTACAGTAATTTCTCCTTGTGCAGCTGCTCTCTACATTTAACCCATCTTTGAGTTATTGACACACACACACACACACACACACACACACACACACACACACACACACACACACACACACACACACACACACACACACTCATGTTGAGGTGAAACACACTAACCCTGAGCAGTGGGCATGGAGCAGTTAGGCGTGAGGGGTTTTGCTCAAGGGCATCTCAGCCATGGATGTGTGTTCAACCTTCTGGTCAGAATTCAAACAAGCCTGAGGGCCAAGCAGTATTAGGCCTGAATAAGTGTGTAGTTTGTTTGTTCTCTTAAATCTTAGAGGCCAAGTGGAAGAAATTAAAATCCATGGATATACTTTATTTAGATCTGATAGGCCTACACATGGTGGGAGGGTCGCCACCTATATAATGTCACACCTGCACTCAGAGACAATTCCGCCTACACAAAGACCGGTTCATTTCGAATGTGTTCGTGTTAAAATATGCTTTCATGAAAACAAAAATCCACTGATATGTAATGTCTGCAGACCGCCAAATTCTGCAGAGGCAATAAAATGTGTTAGTTATACCATTAGCTCTCTAAATTGCTTCAACGAGATGATCATTCTTGGCGACTGTAATTAACTGGCATAGACTCAATTTAATTCACAAAGTACTTCTGCATGAAAAAACTCAAACTCAAAAGCATGCTTTTGAGTTTTTTCATGCAGAAGTACTTTGTGTTATCAACAAACATGCTCCATGGAGATCAGTAAAGGGAAAAAGGAAGGCATTTGTCTTGGATTGATAGTGAACTACTTACAACATAGAGATAAGGCATGGAAAAAAATATTGTGCAACAAAATACCCCCTAGACTGAGAAGCTTAACTTATGCACAACTAAAACGTGCAACGTAAAATCTTATTACTTTAACCACCTATGCAGGGACTACACCAACCCTAAGTTAAGTTAATTTACCTGACGTATTTTTAATTTTTATTTTCTTTTTTAACTAATAAGTTCATCCCATCATGAGAGGCCTCCATCTCCTGTGCCCACTTGTGTGTCCATGAAGAGTGACAAGTCAGAGGAGCGCTTAATAGTCTTCAAACAGGATGATGTCACAGATGGAGCAAGGCAAGTCTTTATGAAACAGACATGTGAGTTTATGTACTGTAGTAACCCTGAGTTACTCCAGGGGGAGCTATCTACCAAAGTACATTTAGCCCACATTACTATGAATGCATCTCTGTGTGCATCCAAGCAGGAGTTCTGTATGTAATGATCATTTGAAAAACATCCTGATTCCACATAGGGACAGACAGTGGATACTATGTTAACTCTACAGGATTAATAGATGTGATTTCCACATGGGGGACAGTGGATACTATGTTAACTCTACAGGATTAATAGATGTGATTTCCACATAGGGGACAGTGGATACTATGTTAACTCTACAGGATTAATAGATGTGATTTCCACATAGGGGACAGTGTATACTGTGTTAACTCTACAGGATTAATAGATGTGATTTCCACATAGGGGACAGTGGATACTATGTTAACTCTACAGGATTAATAGATGTGATTTCCACATAGGGGACAGTGGATACTATGTTAACTCTACAGGATTAATAGATGTGATTTCCACATAGGGGACAGTGGATACTATGTTAACTCTACAGGATTAATAGATGTGATTTCCACATAGGGGGCAGTGAATACTGTGTTAACTCTACAGGATTAATAGATGTGATTTCCACATAGGGGACAGTGGATACTATGTTAACTCTACAGGATTAATAGATGTGATTTCCACATAGGGGACAGTGGATACTATGTTAACTCTACAGGATTAATAGATGTGATTTCCACATAGGGGACAGTGGATACTATGTTAACTCTACAGGATTAATAGATGTGATTTCTACATAGGGGACAGTGGATACTATGTTAACTCTACAGGATTAATAGATGTGATTTCCACATAGGGGACAGTGGATACTATGTTAACTCTACAGGATTAATAGATGTGATTTCCACATAGGGGACAGTGGATACTATGTTAACTCTACAGGATTAATAGATGTTATTTCCACATAGGGGACAGTGGATACTATGTTAACTCTACAGGATTAATAGATGTGATTTCCACATAGGGGACAGTGTATACTGTGTTAACTCTACAGGATTAATAGATGTGATTTCCACATAGGGGGCAGTGGATACTATGTTAACTCTACAGGATTAATAGATGTGATTTCCACATAGGGGACAGTGTATACTGTGTTAACTCTACAGGATTAATATACCGTATATGTGATTTTTAATACCTCAGCTCATTACATCATGGGAAGCCTCCATCACCTGTGCCCACTTGTGTGTCCATGAAGAGTGACATGTCAGAGGAGCGCTTAATACTGTTCAAACAGGATGATGTCACAGATGTAGCAAGGCAAGTCTTTAAAACAGGTTTAAAATCTTGGTGAATGTCCCTTCTGTCCACCAATGTTCATTTCATTTCAATTCTGCAGTGTTCATATTGCAGTTATGTACAATACAATATTTTATTGATAACAGTAACTTTATTTCTGCAGTGACTACATTGCATTAATTGTGTACAGTCTACTTTGTGTTTATTGATGTTAATATTTCTACAGTGATCATATTGCAGTGGTTGTGTACAATACAGTAGTTTATTGTGAGGCGTAATCATCACCTTTGACTAATAACATCTTGACATCACAACCACTGGCCAAATCAGTGCCAAAATGCACTGGTGCAATAAAATATGTATTTGGGGTATTAGATTATTTCACATGTGTAAATATGAGCTGGGGGCACTCAGAAGAAACTGCTCCCTGAGAAAACAGTGCTGTGAGCAGAGATGTATAGTAACGAAGTAGAACTACTTAAGTAGCCTACTTAAGTACTAAAATGCAGTATCTGTACTTTACTTTTTTTTCTCCTACTTCCACTTTTAATTCACTGCATTTTTTTGATGAATTTAATACTTCTACTTCATTACATTTTTGATGTGCTGATTAGTAACTCGTTACTTTTATAAAAAATGTTACAAATATACAAACATACCACATCCAATGATGGCCTATCAATGCCAGACCAGACCAATACCAGGTTTTCATTAGCGGTATAAGAGACCTCATGCTCCCCCTTCGACCTTTCGCAGTACTGAATGCAGTCAATTGGGAACAATCAGCAAGTGTTAGTCTACTGCTCCATTTCGAGATGGAAGAAGAACACCAAGTTCTTTATGTTACGGACAAGTCCGTATGCCGCCCCCTGGTGGTCCTGTTTTCTTTTTGTTCGTTACAGGCTGACGTGGGTGTGGTTGTCCTGGTCGTGGTCAGGTGACCAATTAATTGTAATTGGCCCTGGCATTTAAGGATTGCCGTGAGGAAGTTCAGGGTTCCTCCTCTCCGCCAGCAGCGCATGCATTTTGGATTTTGTTTGGCGTTTTCCACCTACCTGATTTACACTACATTTTTGCTTTGTTCCAGCTCATCTATACTGACACTTACTATCATTTCATTGCACCACATTATTTACTTTCCTATTTTCAACTTCATTTACTTTAATAAATATCTTTTATTTAAAACTTTATATCCACGTGTGGACTCTCCTCAATGTTACGGGCCAAAACGAGCCTTGGTCCGTAATAGATGGGAGCTCGTCCTTTAAAACGTTTTGTAGGTTCTTCGGTTCTTTGTTTAGCTTATGCCATTTGTGGGTAAGTTATTTTGCTGTTTTTGTGAATGGGTGGGCGGTCCTAGGACGCAACCCGTAGTAGTCGCTAATTTGCATGGGCAATTGGTTCAAAGGTGTGCTTGATTGCAGCCTTCCCCTAGACACGAACAAACATTTTGAGAGTTCAACGTGGATTTTTGTTTATTCATTTCCTTGGATTACTTTTCCTGCGCGCTGGAGAGGAGGAAACCAGTTCAGGATGTACTGAGCTGTTTTGTTTTGGATGACCAAAGAGAGAGGTGAGTGCATTTTGGCATTGGGTGTGATCGTTTTGTTTTTGTGGAGTAATGCTATCCCTGTGCTAGATTGTAGGCCGCTCTGCGTTTTTCTAAAAAGTTTGTGGGGGCGTGCGAAGCCCTGGGTTGAGGACACAGCCGTGGTTGTAGACTTGAGGGGCTAACGCCCGGATAGATCTCTCCTCTCCTCTCCTCTAACGCCCGGATAAAATCTCAGCTCTTGGGGATCGCAGGAAGACGCAGGTTGTAGCTTATTTAGTATGTTTGTGAGTTAGATACAGGGAACTCCTATTCACTCGTTTGTTTTCAGTTATCACAGTCAATGCCAGGCCTGCACTTGATCTGTTTAGTTATAATCAGTCACGCATTTGCTATGTGAGATGGTAGTCGCTTTGCTGTAAAGCATATTTGTAATTTGTTGGTTCAGGTTTGTATTTCGCCACGCTGAGTGTTTGTACGGTAACGTAGTTTACCATGGATGCTGTTGATAAATTACCGAGTTCAACTGAGGGATTAACGTATGAGCAGCGTAAAGAGCTAATACGGTTGCGCTATGAGCAGAATATGGAGTTAATACGTTTAAAGCACGAACGGAGGATCTTTCACATTAAGTGTGAAATGGAAAAATTAGATCGTGAAAGGGAAGCGATACTTGGTCTAACTCCTGAAATGGAGGAGGAAAAACTGACGCATGAGTCGGAGCGTTTGTGCGTAAAGGCAGAGGGGATAGGAGTACTACTTGATGATAATTTAGCGGGTGGGAGAGTTGAGTGTGAGGATGCACCACCACCTGTTGCAGTTAAAAATGTGCCATCTATCTCTGAACCTGATGCCTGTGTTGTTGATCTTCCAGATGTTTTTCCATCTTGTGCAGTGGTAGGCGAGAAAAACTGTGCTGTGGATACTGAGGACTCTGGTGTGGTTAGCCGTAAGTCCAAAAAGTCTGTTTGTGTGCCGTCTTCACCTACACCGTTGATTCGCAGTGAGCTGATTGCAGCGCAGCGAGAGGATTCTGGTTTGACTGACATGGTGGCAGCAGTTCAGCCAACGGAGCAGATTGACCAGGTGGCTAGTGGTTACATTTTACAAGATGACCTGTTGGGAGGTAATGGGCTACCCTTTAGTGGCGAAGAGTTAGCTAGCCCAGTTCATCAGGTTGTTTTTCCAACTGAATTTCGAGAGCTGGTCTTTGAGACCGCTCAGGGTGATCTGTCTGGCCACCTAGGGGTCAGGAAGACGTATGACCGTGGTGTGCGACATTTTTGTTGGCCTTGTTTGAGTAAAGATGTTGCTCATTTAACTGAGACTTTCCATACTTGTCAGTTAACATGGAACTCAAATATGATTAAACCAGCACCTCTGTATTCAATTTCAACGGTTGGCAGGCCTTTGTTTTTGTTCACAGCATGTGAAGTCACACAAGAGAGTACGGGGTTTAACCCCAATGGCTTGGTCTTTCGTCAGGAAGTCTGTGGTTCAGAGAGGTTGGGCCTACCGTCTAACCTGATTGGAAATATCAGTGAGTTCTTGTCTGCTGGAATGGCATCTGAGAATTTGGCTAAAGCTCAGGAGATTGGTCAGAAGGAAATTTTGAGGCAATCTAGTCCTGGGGTTAGGGTGCCTGCTTTGTTGCCCATTTCAGGCTCGCCTTTTCTGGAGGAGTTCTCTGGGTCGTGTTCAGTGTATGAACGGGTGTCTGGGCAAGGTTATTTGGTTTCAACTACACTCTGCCACATGAACTTATTAAAACCATGTTTTTGTCAGTTGTCTTTGACAGGTGGTGGAGACAATGCTGGAGTCACGTCTGGCGATGTGTTGGTCAGTGAGCCAGTCCAATCTGAGTCTCCAAGCATGGTGGCAGCGTGCTCTGTTGAGGATGTGTGTGCTCCTGATATGTTTCAGCCTCACCTTCAAAATATGTCATCTGTCCTAGGTCATGTGCCTGAAGGTGGTGTTGAGCAAGGTATGACGGTGGGGGATGCAGCACCAATTCAACAGTTTTACCGCGTCCCTCCTGAGAGGGGAAAGTGTCCTGAGTTGGACGTTGGAGGATTGCGACCGTGTTGGTGCTGCTTGTGTCTCCAGCTAGTTCGACCTCCTAGTGGGGTATTATGTGGTTCACTTATCTTGTTGTGCTCAAGAGATCTTCTCGTTTATGGCTCCATCTGGGTTATATTCTTACACCATCATGGCTGTTGGGCTTTGTTCCTTCAGCCATATAGCTAGGTGATTAAACATTATGGGGGTGTCTGTCAACGTGGTAGTATACACTTTGACTTGCACTCCCTTGTGTTACAACAAATGTTTGAAATGTTTTCTGTTTGTCTCCTGCATCTCTTCCAAGAACTTTTCAGTGGCAGGGAATCGGTGTTGGAGAGGTGTGAGGAGGCAACTGTTTCCTATGGCTATGGTGAATGGTTTTCGTACACTTACTGGTGGTGGTGGTGGTGGTCTGAACCAATTGAAGTGACTTTTATACACAGTTGGGTGTGTATGTGTGTGTGTGTGTGAGCGTGCGTGACTGACTGAAATTTAAAGTTTATTATGACCGCCGCTGCGTAGCAAGCGTAGCGGTCATATAATGATTGTCAAAGTTTTTTTTTTTTTTTTTTTTTTTTTTCTCCCGTCATCCGTCATTCAGGTATCACCTGAATTTTTGGTCAACGATTCCCGGGACACCGTAACACCGGGGCACATGAAACTTGGTGGGCATGTAGCCCCTGTAGACTTTTACGGAAAAATTTCGTTTGGTCCCCGGGGGCCACTCCATCTTTGCGTGGCCCCCCGTGAAACCCAAAAATGCAGTTTTTCCTAAAAAACTACATGACCCGTGACATTTAGGATGATGAAATTTTTATGGAATGTTGGTCTCAAGAGCCCACATCAATTTAGCTTATAACCAGTCATTTGTGATTTGCACCCCCATGGTAAAAAATTAAAATCCAATATTATACTGCTTTAATTGCCCCTATCTTTGGATCAGATGCTAAGAACTGCACCAAATTTAATGTGTATGATGAACCTGACATCTTGTGGGAATATGTCAAATTTTGTGGGATTTCATCCATGGGGGGCTATAAAATAAATGAATTTATATGTACATTTAATGACTGTACAACTATTGACCAGTAGATGGTGCTATTAATATATATAAGTGAATGGTTACTGGGTTACAAAATTCAAATAATCATTTACATCATATGTGCTCTATATAAGCCGTTCAGGAAAAAAACCTTGAATATATTGAATGAAACTCCGAATATATTGAATGAAAGAAAACCTTGAATATATTGAATGAAGTCCCGAATATATTGAATGAAACTCCGAATATATTGAATGAAGTCCCGAATATATTGAATGAAACTCCGAATATATTGAATGAAAGAAAACCTTGAATGTATTGAATGAAACTCAGAATATATTGAATGAAGTCCCGAATATATTGAATGAAACTCCGAATATATTGAATGAAACTCCGAATAGGCTATATTGAATGAAGTCCCGAATATATTGAATGAAACTCTGAATATATTGAATGAAACTCCGAATATATTGAATGGAAACTCCGAATATATTGAATGAAGTCCCGAATATATTGAATGAAACTCCGAATATATTGAATGAAACTTGCCTCATCCAAGGTCAGTGCCAGCGGCCATCTTATGTGTGTCACAAGTATGGAAATGCCTGTGACCAGTCAGTACCGCTTGGGTGGAGTGGTTGGCAATGAATGAGTAAATGAAGCAAAAATATTAAATAAATTACAGTTTTATTAATAATTTAATTGATTGCAGCTGCAAGGTAAAATAGTTTAGTTAAGTCACAGTCAGTTATTTTGGCCGAGTAGTAATTAATCCAGCCGCGTTACCACCACCAGTGAACAGCACAGGAAGCGGCAACGATCCCACTGAAGCTAGCTGCTACGCCAACCTTCAGTGGGATCGTCGCCACTAGCTAGCTGCTACGCCTGCCAACCTTCAGTGGGATCGTCGCTGCTTCAGTGGGATCGTCGCCGCTAACTAGCTGCTACGCCAACCTTCAGTGGGATCGTCGCCGCTTCCTGTGCTGTACAGGTGGTAACGCAGCTGGATTACTACTCGGCCAAAATAACTGACTGTGACTTAACTAAACTATTTTACCTTGCTGCTGCAATCAATAAAATTATTAATAAAACTATAATTTATTTAATATTTTTGCCTCATTTACTCATTCACTCCACCCAAGCGGTACCAGAGATCCTTCGTTAGGGAGATAAATCATGAGCACCCACTTCCTGGAGTCATGAGGCCAGGCGCGCTTAATGCACGGGCTTACTTCGGGCTTTGGCCGGGGGCCCCGGCCAATCAGGGGCCTCATAATCAAGGTGCGATTTGTCGAGGGGATGGGATTTCCCTACCTCTGGCTTTGGTATCCTTGCCTCTGCTTGAATAATTTTATCTTGTGGGGATATTAATGTTAAATTTTATCCCCCATTTATATCTTGTGACAGTAGCTTATGCAAGCGAGCATCTTGTGCGCATCTTGTGCGTCCTGTGAATTGCATGCGTGACAACTCCTGGCTCACTTTGCCGCGAACTCCAGCCTTTAAGCGCAGTTGTTTTTTTTCTCACTGGAAAGACTAGCTAAAGACAATAAGGAAAACGAAAGTTTTAAGTTTGATATGAAAACAAAAATTTTAAGTTTGATATGAAATGTGTGTAATGTCAACAATGTAGGCTATCAGGCAAAATATCCTAATCGCGGGGGATGAGAAAACACTCTAGCTACATCAGCCAGCAGGGCCTAGTGGAAAATGAGAAATGCCATAATCTAGGCAAAATGCTCAAACAAAGTATGAAGGTCTGGCTGGTCCTACACTATTTTTTATGCCCTGGCTCTCCTCACAACCCAATTGTTTAGGTTACCGTTTCCAGCGCACTAACGTTACCGCCCATGGGACCGTCGGATCCAACTAACTAATGCCTTGGGTCAACATCTCTGAGATATCAAAGTAATTTGGCTATTGTCGGCTACATTCAACAATGTAATCTGCACCGCTTCATTTAAGTATTTAACACACAGCAAGCAGCAGGGTCTGAACGAGAGAGTTCCTAAGTTTTGTGAAAACTTAATTTTCATTAAGGATTGCGCTCTACATGCTGCAGTATGAACTGGTAACCTCGACACTGCACTCTAGAATATATAGTCAAGCGAACATAAAATTATGCCAATGTATTCACGTGAAAGACAAGAAAATAAGCTTTCAAAAGACACCGATAATATTGGCCAACGAATTACGGAGATATGAGCGTTCAAAGTGTTACAATGTTACAAGTCAGAGAAAGACGAATGCGAGAGAAAAACGTCAGTGAAGTTCATCATTGTAACAAGGGACTATTCTGATTAGCGAACTCATTCTGCTACCTGTCAGTATAACTAAACAATAAGTGATATCTACTTATCTAACATGCAAAGGCATACCCCTAATTGTGGACTTATAATATGAATATGGATAATGGATATAACATGGATAACTTGGATTACTTGAACTGGACAATAAAGGTAAGAGCCAGTGGATAGTTTTGGTATTTTGTTGGAGTCTGCAACGATGCTAACGTTAAGCTATATGTGTATGTTAGATGCAGCTGTCGGTATGGGATTTATGGCTGTCTGATTGAAGCAGAACAACTCAGCAGACAGTTAATAGGCTACTTGTAGGGCTAGTGTGTGTTGCTTTCTGCGCACGGGAAGGAGGAGGGGCCCCCAAAACTCTATAGCCCGGGGGCCTCCGTGAGTGTAAAGCGCCCCTGCATGAGGCTAATGCCAAAAAAGGTAGTTCTGGGCGGCGCTCGAATTTATGCAGTGGAGAAGCTCATTCTGTAACATTGAAGTCTATGAGAGAATCCAAGAATTCCACCGAAATTTCTGGACTTTCATTCAATATATTCTGAGTTTCATTCAATATATTCAGACTTTCATTCAATATATTCAGAGTTTCATTCAATATATTCAAGGTTTTCTTTCATTCAATATATCCGGAGTTTCATTCAATATATTCAGGACTTCATTCAATATATTCAAGGTTTTTTTCCTGAACGGCTTGCCATAGTGCTCATATATAACTACACACACACACACACACACACATACTGTACACATAAGCACACATGCGCACGGGTACACACACACACACACACATAAACACACACACACACACACACACTCTTATACTTGTACACAAAAGCAAACTCACTCATGCAGACACACATTTATAACATGAGAGAGATACAAACAAGTTGACAAGCATCATATATATGCAGAGAATGTGCAGAACTGAGCGGCGGTCATATTTTGTACCGCCAAGCGGTACATCTGAGTTTGGGTATTTGTGTTTCTGTAACTCATGTGGACAGAGGTCCTTTGTGGGTCCTCTGTCTTTATGGGGGGAGGTGTTACGGACAAGTCCGTATGCCGCCCCCTGGTGGTCCTGTTTTCTTTTTGTTCTTTATTGCAGGCTGACGTGGGTGTGGTTGTCCTGGTCGTGGTCAGGTGACCAATTAATTGTAATTGGCCCTGGCATTTAAGGATTGCCGTGAGGAAGTTCAGGGTTCCTCCTCTCCGCCAGCAGCGCGTGCATTTTGGATTTTGTTTGGCGTTTTCCACCTACCTGATTTACACTACATTTTTGCTTTGTTCCAGCTCATCTATACTGACACTTACTATCATTTCATTGCACCACATTATTTACTTTCCTATTTTCAACTTCATTTACTTTAATAAATATCTTTTACTTAAAACTTAATATATACGTGTGGATTCCTCTCCTCAATGTTACGGGCCAAAACGAGCCTTGGTCCGTAATATTTAACTTCGAATGATTGTAGTGAGGGGAATGGTGGTGACCATCCCTGGCCCTTCATCGAGGCCAAACAGACTATTTCAGCCAAATGTAAAACAATATGATATTCAAACTTTTGACTGCTTTCTTTACTGTAATATACATAGTACTTCTACTTTTACTTTCAGTACTTGAGTACCAATTTTTTAAATACTTGTACTTGCAATACTTAAGTACAAAACATTTTGAATACTTTAGTACTTCCACTTACAGTAAGTATGGTGTTTAAAGAACACTTTTATTTCTACTCAAGTCATTTTTTTGATATAGTACTTTTACTTCTACTCCACTCCTCTACTCCAGTACTTTATACAACACTGGCTGGGAGGAATCTGACCATGCAGCGTGCCAAACAGCCACTAGGAGCAGATGTGCACTCAAAAATCATTCAGCTCCTCAAAGTTACAGTAATTTCTCCTTGTGCAGCTGCTCTCTCACATTTAACCCATCTTTGAGTTATTGACACGCACACACACACACATACACACACACACACTCATGTTGAGGTGAAACACACTAACCCAGGGGGCATGGAGCAGCGAGGCATGAGGGGTTTTGCTCAAGGGCATCTCAGCCATGGATGTGTGTTCAACCTTCTGGTCAGAATTCAAACAAGCCTGAGGGCCAAGCAGTATTAGGCCTGAATAAGTGTGTAGTTTGTTTGTTCTCTTAAATCTTAGAGGCCAAGTGGAAGGATACAAACCAGATGCTGCCAGTGACCAGTTTACCCCACAGGACCTCAAGCACATATTCCAGGTTTGGATGCAGCCTTGTCAAGCATTTTTACATTAAACATTAACCCTGCTGTGTCCTCTTTCAGTTGAGTTTTCATGACTTTATCAGTTGGAAGACATACACTGGATGATATGAGTCAGTGTGTTTATGCACTGAGAGAAAATCAAATTATTGCCCTGTAGTAGAATGGCTTAGTTCCACACAAATCAGTGTCAACACCTTGCTGCTTTCACGCAGCACATTTCAGTCTAGAGCTCTGTGGTTAAAGGACTTTTTTACTCTCACACATTAATTACATTTAACATCTCTAACAACAGAGCTGTAGCTTAGAGGACTTACATATTAATTGATGCATCATTTACATAAAAGTGCAAATAACCATAATTATATAACCCTCTAAGAACAGAGCAGTACAGTTAAAAATAATAATAATGATAATAATAATAATAATAATAATAATACATTTTATTTGAAGCGCCTTTCAAGTCACCCAAGGACACTGTACATTAAAACTAAAACAAAAGAAAACAAACAATAACACATAAAAGCATGTAGGACAATCAGTTAAGAATGACATTAACATAAAACTAATCATGGATATGAGATAGAGAGGGTAAGGAAAAGATGCTGCATAGTCATATGGTCAAACTATGGAGGATAAGCAAGGGTGAAGTAGTGCAAGAGGGAGGGAGTTCCAGAGTTTAAAAGCCCTATCACCCATGGTGCGGAGGCGTGCAGAGGGGGTGGAAAGGAGGTGTGCATTTGAGGAATGTGTGGTGCGGGGGTGTTGGAGTGGGGTTAAGAGATCAGTGAGGTAGGTGGGTGCAAGGTTGATCTGGGGTTTGTAGGTGAGCAGGAGGATTTTGAATTGGATTCTGTATTGTACAGGAAGCCAGTGTAGCTGATGGAGGAGGGGAGTGATGTGTTGCCATAGTCTTGTGTGGGTGAGAAGACGTGCTGCAGTGTTTTGAATGTACTGTAGTCTGTTCAGGGTCTTAGATGGGATGCCATACAGTAAAGAGTTGCAGTAATCAAGTCTGGAGGTTATGAAAGCATGAATGAGGGTCTCTGCTGTGGTGGAGTTGAGTGAGGAGCAGAGTTTGGAGATGGTTTTGAGATGGAAGACTGTCAAAGGAGAGTGTGGAATCAATAATGACACCCAGGTTTTTTACTTGTGGTGGTGAGATAGCCAGGAATGGAAAACTGTGAAACTGTGAAAATTGTTGTATTTTTTTCAGTTGTGCAGTTTGGCTGGGACATGCTTGAGTTCTCTATTAAAATAAAACTTTATGAAATATGTTTATCTTTCAAGGAGGCACTTTATCTTAGACATTTGTGTTGTTGTAATAAGAATAATGATTTTGCTTTATATCACAAACTGAAGAACTCTGATACTGTACATTTCTGCAGCCCACATTCATAGGGTAAAGGGTAAAGTTCAGTCCAACAACAACATATAGTTTTACTCTAAAATACAGTATTTAAATGCAATTCCAGGTGCTCGAGGAGAAGATCATCTCCTTTGTGATGGGTGAGCTGAAGAGATTCCAGAAGATTCTGAGTCCAGATTACCAAGAAAACTTTGAGGATAAAGATCAGGATGAGAGTGATGCCAGAGAAGGGGCTCTCAAGATGGCACTTCACTTCTTGAGGAGCATGAACCACAAACACATCGCTGACAAACTGCAAGAAAGTAAGAAGTCTTAACAAAGAAAAGACTTAGTTTATTTGCATTAGTAATTGGATGTAATAATAGAACATGGTGGTTTCAAAGAAGCACATTTTGTTTCCATTGGCTACTAATTGGTTAATAATTGGCTAATAATGTTATGCTCATGTTTGGTGTAACAGATGAACTACATGAAGAGTGGCAGTCTGAGCTGAAAAGAAACCTGAAGTCCAAGTATCAGAGTGTGTTTGAGGTAATGCCCAAGCAAGGGAGCTCTGCCCTGCTAGAGAAGATCTACACAGAGGTCTACATCACAGAGGGAGGAAGTGGAAAGGTAAATGAGGAGCATGAAGTCAGGCAGATTGAGTCCATATCCAAGAGATCAGTTGGACAGGAGACCCCAATCAAATGCACAGACATCTTTAAGCCCTTACCTGGACAAGACAAACCAATCAGAAGTGTCATCACAAAGGGAGTAGCTGGCATTGGCAAAACAGTTTCAGTTCAAAAGTACATCCTAGACTGGGCTGAGGGAAAAGAAAATCAGAATGTCCACTTCATATTTCCACTGCCTTTTCGGGAGCTCAATCGCCTGAAAGATAAACAGTTGTCTTTGATTAATCTTCTACACCATTTTTTCTCTGAAATAAAGCAATTAACTCTTAGCAACCAGAAAAAGTACAAAGTTTTGTTGATCTTTGATGGTCTGGATGAATGTCGACTCCAGCTAGACTTTCAGAAAAATGAAAGTTTGGCTGATGTGACAAAGGTCACTTCACTAGATGTACTCCTGACAAATCTCATCAAGGGTAATCTGCTCCCCTCTGCTCTACTTTGGATCACCTCTCGACCAGCAGCAGCCAATCGTATCCCTCCTGAATGTGTTGAGAGGGTAACAGAAGTACAGGGTTTCAGTGACCCACAAAAGGAGGAGTATTTCAGGAAGAGAATCTGTAATCAGACTCTTGCAAACAAAGTCGTCTCACACATTAAATCCTCGAAAAGCTTGCATATTATGTGTCACATACCAGTGTTTTGCTGGATTGCTGCTACTGTTCTTGAAGATCTTCTTGAAAAGCAAAGAGCTGAGCAAGTTCCAAAGACTCTGACAGAGATGTACACATATTTCCTTGTGTTTCAAACAAAGCAGAGGAGTCAGAAGTTTGAAGGAGTTTATGACACAGATCCACAGTGGAACAGGGATAGTCTCCTTGCTCTTGGAAAGTTGGCCTATGAACAGCTGGAGAAGGGCAACCTGATATTTTATGAGGACGACTTAAAAGAGAGCGGTATTGATGTAAGAGAGGCAGCAGTACACTGTGGCATTTGTACCCAGATCTTCAGAGAAGAATCACCACTTCATCAGGAAAAAGTGTTCTGCTTTGTGCATCTGAGCATCCAGGAGTATCTTGCTGCTTTGTATGTGATTCTGATGTTACTAACTAAAGGCATTGACCTCATGTCCCCACAGGAGGCTTCTGGAACAGGTGTTAAGATTCTGAAATGGTTTTCAGGGCCCATGGCCACTTTACAGAAGAGTGCTGTGGACAAAGCTTTGGAACATGAAGATGGACGCTTTGATCTCTTCCTCCGATTCCTTCTTGGTCTCTCTCTAGAATCAAACCAGAAACTCTTGCGTGGACTACTGAAGAAAGTGCAAGTTGAAGGCAAAAAGGAAATAATCAGTTACATTAAGACAAAGATCAGAGATATTCCATCGTCAGAAAGGGTGATCAACCTTTTCCATTGTCTGAATGAAATCAATGATCACTCCTTATTGAAGGAGGTCCAGAGCTTCCTGAGTGCAGGGACACTTTCTCGAGCAGAACTCTCACCTGCCCAGTGGTCAGCTCTAGTGTTTGTGCTTCTGACATCAGAGGAGAAGATGGATATGTTTGACTTGAAGAAGTACATCAGGTCTGATGAATGTCTCCTAAGGCTGCAGCCAGTAGTGGAGGAATCCCAGCAGGCTCTGTAAGTAGGATAGCAGTATATTGGTTGAAAATTTCTGAGATAGTATCTATTAAGAAACATTTAGTTTGATAATACATTTTATGAAGAACCTATGGTAAATGCTGTCATTTAGTCTGATTATACATTTTATTGAGAAGATATGGTCAATATTGTCATTAGTTGATTATTTTCCCCTTAAGGGAGCAGTATGTAGGATTGTTACCGAAAGTTCTTTAGGCCTAAATAATAACACTGGTGAACGTTCTCAAGACTACCTGGACGTAAACCTCTTGAGAGTTGCCAAATGTGATGAAGGTGATGAAGATTCATTGGGGAAAACTACCTAACAATTAAAAGAAAACTAATAGAAATATTTTAGAACCCAAATTAATAAAATGTGCTGGCCTTAGATGGAGGGCTATAAAGCATAATTTTAGACTGATATTAAATGCGTGATATGAAGCTTGTTCAAACTTGCGCTCTGAATCGCTGAGTAGTAGCCTAGGCTAACGTTAAATGGCCAAGAGGCTCATGTGCAAACAACAGGTTAGGTAAGCCTGGTAACGTTAACACCTACTGGATATTTTTTTTATAGAAGTAGACTAAGTTGCAGAAACATTTCAGCACCCTAGTCATCTCGTCTAAGAATTGCGTGACTCCACATTGTTGCAGCCACGACATGCATGCCAACTTGCAAAAAGACCTACACATCAAAGCATTTTTACGTTCATGTAACGAAGTGCAAAATATTTCAGAACAGAAAGCTGGGAAAACAATTTATCGATGTTGTTGTAGCCTGTACAATGCGCTGCTACAATCGTTGAACATTCACAAGGACGTGATGAATTTTGCAACGGACATGCAAGACGCATGAATTAGAAGTAGCCTAAATAGTCCAATGTAGCGCCTAATTTAAT